>CAEGAF010021405.1:0-19054 GCA_903067075.1 Micropoecilia bifurca | reverse complement strand
GTGTGTGTGTGTGTGTGTGTGTGTGTGTGTGTGTGTGTGTGTGTGTGTGTGTGTGTGTGTGTGTGTGTGTGTGTGTCCACAGGAGGGTGAGATGAGTTGAGTTTGTGAAATCAAAAGTGACAAGCAGAACGGGTTAAGATATCCGGTGATCTTCCCACCATCAAAGTGGAACGTGGTGATCAAACTCCGAGTTCCCTATTTATTTGATGATCTCAGTGAGTGAGTCATCCTCTTTAGTCAGCATTAACTCCCTTTTTAGGCTTTAAATGCATAATATTGGTGCAGGGTCAGGGTTAATAAGGTCAGAACGGAAAAGTGTAAAAATATAAGTAGACCAATAAAAATATTAGAAGTGTGGCATTTGTGTTCAGTCCATAAAAATGAGTCAAGTGAATAGCAGACATGTCAGGGAGAAAAGGTTGTGGAGAAGTTTTGAATGCCCAACAGAAGTTGAGGCAATTTTATTTGTATGGCACATTTCATCAAAAAGGCAGTTCAAAAGGCTTTAGGTCATAAAAACATCATACCAAGGAGTCCTTGAAAAGTCTTAAATTCATGTACCTAAAATTGTGGCCTGAAAATGTCTTAAATGTATTACAAAATATGTAGCCTAAGTTGGCCTTTCAGACATTAACTAGAGGTCTTAGATGTTGTCATGACAGGACTATTTAATATTCTAATGTATTTTTTTCTGGGGGACATTTCTGTCAGGCAGAAGTTTGAGTCGCACGCAGACTACCACTAACGAGGCTACCGCTAACGAACTGCTAATAAACCATTGCTAGCTAGCTTTGTGTCTATAGCTTGTGTCTGTCATTGGTAATTTATCTTTGCCACTGGCTCACTTCTATGCAAAAAACCTTGGTACTACTACATAAAATATGCAATTTTCTTTTGCATATTCTGCAGTGGTACAAGTCTTAAATTTCATTCACAATAGTCTGAAAAAGGTCTAATAAAGTATTGAATTTGACTTGGTTAGCATATTACATGTGGAAAGAATGTACTATGGTAACAAATTATAAAGCAAACAAATATTTTGTCAAATGCCATCATCAAGGAAATATACATCAAATATAATAATCAATGTTCAAGATATTATTAATTGAAGACAACTCTATACAGGTGGGATTTTAGTATTGAAACTCAGCATTTCAACAGTTTTTTACTTTTCTGGAAGTTGGTTCCAGATTAGTGGAGAATAGAAAATAAATGGTGCTCCTCCATATTTGGTTCTGGTGAGAGCAAGTTTCAGCTCCGTTACTGTAGACAGGCAAGAAGAAGAGAGAAATTGCCCCATTGACAGTTTGTCACAAACGATTTACATTAGATAGCAGACTTGTAGAAAAATGTCCTCTACCCATATGAACCCTTTTTTTTTTACAACCAAAGTGGTGCACATATACAAAAATGTAAACATTTAGCTTCAATCTTATTCAAGCATTGAAATGACCCAGTCAAAGTCCTACCTTACTCAAGTCCATTTAGATGGACTTGGTCACAGTCTCCATCCAATCTAACTCAACTTGAGCTATTTTGCAAAACAGAATGCAGGAGAAAAAAAAATCAGCATTTACACCCAAAAGGCTGGTAAACACATCCCCTAGAGGCCTGTAGCTGTAACTGCGCCTTAAGGTAGTTCTAAATAGTATTCACTCAGTGAGGCCTGAACACAAATTTACACTGTAATTTTATAGATTCTTATTTGTTATTAGTTCTTCCCACCTCGCATTGAAGCGCTAATTTTGGCTTTTGGTCCATCACATAAACCTCTAAGAAAACCCCCCTGAAAGTTTGTGGTTATGATGTGACAAAATGCGGAGAGGCTCTGCAGCTCAGACAGTTTCCACACCTGAGAGGGTGGAACAATCATGAAAACTTTGACCTTTTAGGAAGGATTAATATCTCACCTCGACACCGCAGTCCCTTTAACGCACCACTTGAACCGAGTCATGGGCCGACAGATCAGTCTGAGCAAGCGAACATCAGTCTAGCCAACAAGAACAAAAACTGGATTTCAGTGTTAATATCTCAGCTAGGAGGTTTTATTTAAAACTGTGAAGTTTGTGCCAATGAAGCAACTTAGTTGTAGTTTCTTAATGACTTTACTTCTTTCTTCTTTTTTTGCAGAGCATTGAATACCAATTGTTATCAAATATGTCTCAGTATTAGCCAGCCTGAAAGCATGCGACTTAAACGTTGTGTTACATCGGTTCTGATTTGGTACTTTTTGTAGACTTTTGTTCATAAATAGTTTGTTGAGTCATTCCCTCTGGTTTTGGATGTGGATCAGGTGCAAGGATTGTTGTTATGATGCGTAACCATAGCAACAGAGGATTTTCTCCCTCCCCCCTACAACTTGGAGCATCTCAAAACATCAAATAATACTTGAACTATGACCCCAAATCCCAGAGAAATTGAATTAAAAAAAATTCCAGACAGAAATTTAATGAAGCGAGAAAAGCAAATGATGCGGATTAGCAAAGCTTGCTGTCAGCTGATGATGAAATTATGCATGACAACATCAAAATTTCCCTTTTAGAGGAAGTATTTTTAAATTTAAACGATAATTTTATGATGTATTTTATGCTTCTTTTTAAATCTAAGATTCTGTTTTATAAAAATGTCTCGGTGGTTCATCTTTGTGATTTCTGGTTCAATTAAAATCATTTGGGAATCATCTGAAGATCAGTTTGTGTGAATTTATAGAGAATGGATGAGAGTTAGGTTAGTGTTGATAGTGACATGTTTTTTTCTCCTTTTGGTAAGCAGAATAAAATCGAACTTTCTTATATGTCATGATTTTACATTTCATATTTGATAATGCTTTGTGTAAAAAAACTAATTCAACCTTTGATCATATTTATTTCAGTCCCTGTTATTGTCTAAGTTTGTCTTGTCAGATTGACGAGTGCCTAAAGAGAATAAAAGTTAATATTATCATCATCATGTCATTTTAGTCTGCAGAAACCAAGATGAGAGTCCCTAATCTTTGTTTTCATCTATTTAATCGTAAAACTCGAGGTAGATTTCAACGACCTAGTCCAAGCACCTACAGATCAGGTTGAAGGAACCTCCTTATGTTCACTCCAGGGTTTCCTAGAATAACACAAGTCTTCCTGCAGCGGCTCTATTGTTCACTCAGAGGAATTCAGCTCCTCTGGCCTCCCAGCAGGCTGACTTCACATTGCTCCCTTTTGATCCGTTTGTCTTCAGGAAACGCGTCTTAAAGAAGGGATCGTCAGACTGCAGCCTCAGGAAGAGCCGCTGCGCTCCGAGCTACTCAGTGGAAAATTCACAGTGTTGGTAAGAATGTTTTTGTTTCCTTTATGAGCTGATATAAGTCAAATTTCTCTTCATAATATTGCTCAGACAACTTTCACAACCCAAAGAGATGTTTTTGTACTCGTTTAGAGCCATAAATGTTTCATAAAGTTTTGTGAAAAGGCAAAAAGAAAATTGGAATAAAAATATCCATTAGGAAATTTGTGATCATTTTTAAAGAGCCATGATTTTATGTCTGGTTTTAGGTTTTAAAAGCAAAGAAAAATATAAAACATTTACAAAAAGAGGGTTGCTAAAAAAATGTTTTGTTGAACCAAAAAAGCACTTAGTTTCCAACATGATGACGAGACAACAATAATAAATATGACTAGCTACGGTTCCGTTACAAATGTACGTCAAACTTTGTCCATATTCCACTATTATTGAAAAAACACAATTTCGGAATTGTGTTGTTTCCATTAAGAAATGCAATTAAAATCGCACATGAATACGTCGTGGAAAAAACACCCACCTCATCCTGGCGTCAAAACATTTCAGTGAAAATAATAAATTACAGTGTTTCCACCAAGCAAATTAATTTTCAAAATCTCAAATTGCGCAACTATGTGGTCAAGGGAAATGCATTTTGTGTGGAATATGTTTATTCCAAGCAAAAAAATAATTAAAAGTTGCCAAAATCGGCATTTATTGCATCTATATATATTTTTTTTTTTTTTTTTCCCCCCCACCTTTGTTGGTTCAACACTTTTTTTTTAAGCTAAATTATCAAGAGCAGTCACACATAGGGTTTTTCATTCAGGCCAAAAAGTTACATCTTGGTCTCACTTGAGAAATATTCAGAGATATGTGAAAAGAATTTAGCAATATTTGTGCTTACTTAAGACTGTAAATGTGACTTTTTGTTACATGCCGTAGCTGCAAGAAGACATCAAGTGAGGCTGAGGCAGCAGCGTTGTACGAATAGAAAATACTGCCACCTGCAGGTGGGAGGTCACTTTAACTTAAACACAAATGTTTTTGACTGTTTTTTGCTGAAAAATTTGCAATGCAAAATACAAATTTTGCTTAAATTTCCACAACTGCGAAAAACCTGGAACGACTAAAGTTCCCTAACAAACATAAGATACCTGCTTTCTATTAAGTTAAAATAGTTTTTAGGCGGGCCAGAAAATATTCACCTTTAAAAAATGCTGTGGAGTTCACAGTTGTGATCTAAAATTAAAAGGGTGTGAATATTTCACAGTGCACATCGCAGAGAACTCTAACCACCACCGACAGCTGCCAGGTGAAACCCAGCAGCAAGTTTATTGCAGGGTTTATGAATCCCTGTGCGATATGCGATATGGAGGATGGAACCTTATCACACAATGTTCTTTATGGAGCATCTCAGCTGCTGAATTTATGATGCACATAATGCTTCCACAGGTCTTAACCGGCTTTAAACTGCCAGATAAGTTTATCCTGTCAGTTGTCATGTGGCCCACAGACACAAACCAAACAAAAAAACAACAAAAAAAACAAAAAGAAAGAAAAACCTTCCCTCCCACTACTTTTCCTGCCTTCATTTTCTTCCTTCCCCTCTCAGACGCGCCACAGTGGGGTTGATGTTGCACATCCTCTGGTCTGACGTCTGAGTCCTCCAGCCTCAGCAGCAGGATTCATATCCTGTCTGATGTATTTTTAGCCCCTGGGCGGGATAATTCACCTACAGAAAGGAGCGCTCTGGTCGGCGGAGTGGCATCGCAGCGCCGTTAGGGCCACGAAGTGGAAAAAAAGAAATCAACCAAGATGGAGATGTGCTACCTAAAGGATCTTTATATATTGATGATGATTATTGTTGATCGCCGTTTCTCCCCACCTCATACAGGGTGTTCATACACACTCTATGAACCATACTGCCCCCCGGTGGTCGCTTTGATGTGGGGTGTTGGTCTGGTTGAAACAAAACAAAGCAACACTTGTCGCCACATTTTGTGTTGTCGACGAGAAAACACAAGCTTTTGGCAGAAAATCCAAATCGTGGTTCTGCTGCTGCGCCTCACAAAAGTTTTCACTCTTGCATTTTCTGTGGCAGCTACATCTCTGAGTAATGTTCAGTCCATCGTCTAAAAGACGGCTGAGCAAGGAGAGGAACTGACCAGAGGCACCATTACAGGATAAGAACAAAGCAGTACGACAATAAGTCGAAATGATACAAAAAATAAAGTAGTAATAATACTTTAAAGTTGTAATAACACAAAAGAGGCATAATGATATACATTTATCTTAATAGTTCTATGTGCTATATGATAGTAAGTAGAAAATAATGAGAAAAAGTTGTAATAATAGAGAAATAGTTGTAGTAATATGAGAATAAAGCCATAATATTATGATGGTAAAGTCGTATGTCGGTAAATAGAAATAATACGAGAATAAACTCATATTATGAGAATAAAGTAGAGAAACAAGATTAAACAAGAGAAAGGTTGTAATAATACAAGAATAGTAGTATTACGATAAAAGTTATACAACCGTAAGTCAAAATAATACAAGAACTAAAGAGACATAAATAACACGAGAACAGTCATAATATTACTGAAAGTCAAATGACAAGTTGTAAATCATAATACGAGAATAAAGTCGCAATAATGTGAGAAAAAAAGTTGTAATGTTACGAGAATAAAGTCATAAGGATATGAGAAATAATTTGTATGACATTAAAGATGAAACAGCAGTGATATCGTGAAGAGAAACTCATCTTACCAGAATGAAGTTGTAATATTAGTAAAATGAAGTAGTAATTTTACGATAACTTCCACACAAAAATAAGAACTTAAAATGAGGAACGTGAAGCATCTTGTGAAGTTATATTTTGGTATCGGTTTTACAAATAAGCATAATTAACTCTTTAACACATCAGTACCAAATTATTATCAGTAGCAAGACTTTGAAACAATCTTTGCAAACGGCTGCGTCTGTTTCGATGAACGAACCACAGACGAGACAAGCTGCTGACGTCTCATCTTGATTATATTCAAAGCTTTGCAACTTTTTCTATCAATTTTACAACTTCCCTCTGGTAATAGTGTGTCTTTATCTTGCTAATATGAATTTACTGTCATAATGTTATGACTTAATTCTTGCTATTTGTTTTTGAAAAGAAGAATGAGGATAAATGTCAGTCTCTAGATGAGCAGACCTGGTAGAGCTTTCCCCCAAAAAACAGCTGTTGGCTGTAATTGAAGTGAAAGTTGGTTCTACAAAGTATCGACACGGAGCGACTGAATAAATACAAATCCAAAATCTGTGATCCAGTTTAGATGAAAAGCTTCTTATTTGTTGATATTCTCTGTTTTCAGAGTGCCCGGGACCCGACAGGAGCCTCCATCGCTTTGTACACAGCCAAGCTTCATCATCCCAACAAGACAGGCAACCACGTTGTGCTCCAGGCTCTCTTCTACCTTTTGGACCGGGCCGTAGAAAGGTGACCACCAGGAATTCTGATTATTGATTGCAGAATCTTTTCTGATCAAAGAGACAGAATTCTAATTTTTTTCCCCTTCACTTCTAAAATTGTGTTTTGATAAAAAAAGGAGCACATTTACATTTTTTAAACATGGATGGCTGAACCTTTTTGGTGTACCGTGTGAAAAGATTTCTTTTTACTCTCTTCAGCTTTGAGACCCAGAGGAATGGCTTGGTGTTCATCTACGACATGGCAGGCTCCAACTACACCAACTTTGAGCTGGACCTGAGCAAGAAGATCCTTAACCTGCTCAAGGTTGGAATAGCTAATTCTCTGGTTTAAATCAAACATCCACAATGCAAAAAATTAGGTAAAATCTGTTTTGTTCAGGAGGTAACAGTCAAAATTTGGAAACCAATTTTTGATGTCCAGTTCTTGCAGATGACAGAGATTACAGTTGTTTCTGATTTATCTTATGACAAAATATAACAAAGGTGTTTTGCTGCCATCTAAATGGTCTTCAGATGTATTTTTCTACCTCCTGAAAGTCTTGCTCTCTCTCGCTCTCCTGCAGCCTGACCAATTTCTCAAAATGTTTAGCAGCTTCTTTCATATTTGTGTTTCCTCTGATATAGTTTTCAGTGGGGTTTTTTGTATCATTTTCCTAGTTACAGCACCTTATCTGAAAATTCCCACCTGATCCAGTTGTATTTACTGATTGGAAAAAATATCAGATTTTTTATTTTTTGACTGGAAGGTCACTAGTCGGGCAAATTAACCTGAAATCAGTGCATTTTTCACAGCATTCAATTAGGAAGCGTTACAAATGCCTCCTAATTAGACAAACTAAAGCTATATCAAAGTGCTTTACACAAGTAAAGCACTTTGAATTGCCTTGTTGCTGAAAATGTGCTATATAAATAAAATTACCTTACCTTTCCTTACCTTAAAATCAAGTGCTACAAGGGTCGTCCATTAGTTGGTTCCAGGTAATAAAAGCTTTTCCAAATGGCAAATGAAAACAAACTACACAACAAATAATTTAATCTATAAACCCAGGGATGTGAATGTTATTTATTTGCCATATTTCAATAAATTTTATTGTTGGTCTCAGAAAACTTGCTAAGCCCAGTGGGGCATATTGAAAAATGTTACAAGTTGGCAGGACATTATAAATTTTCTATGGGTGATTATGTTATTAGAAGACATTATTGACAATACTGACGCCAACTATACTCTTTGAAATGAAACGTATAGATTTTTTTTTGCACTGAAGTAACAATAATTAGCTTCTGAAGATGAAAATCTTTTGTCTAGAAAATCTATAGTTTTATTGAAAAGAGGTCTGTCTGTGTCCACCAGGGGGCGTTCCCTGCCAGGCTGAAGAAGGTGTTGATTGTGGGGGCCCCTGTGTGGTTTCGAGTCCCCTACAATCTGCTCAGCCTGCTACTGAAGGAGAAACTAAGGGAGAGGGTAAACCATCCTCCAAACTAAAAGCATGAAGGATTTTTAGCTTCTGGATCATCGAATCCCCGCTTTCCCCCTCCGACTCCAGGTTCAGATGGTGAAAATGGCCGATCTGCGTCAGCACCTCCCCAGAGACTGCCTGCCCCAGCACCTGGGCGGCCTGCTTCCGCTGGACGCTTCGGGCTGGAACCAGCAGCTGCTGGCGGGTCAGAACGGCCGGGTGGACCCCGTGGACGAGCTGGTGGGAATCCCACTGGAGGACTCGTCCATCCACGTGCCGGGGCCCGAGGCCATGCGGCAGCAGGAGCTGCTGGCGCACCTGGGCCGGCTGCAGCGCTCTGGCGTCTACCAGGAGTACGAGGAGCTGCGCAGGGAGGCGCCTCCCGGAACCTTCCACTGCTCACAGTGAGTCGACCTGAACGACGTCTGCTTTCGCTTCACTTCATGGGAAACAGGTTTCCAGCCGATCGACGGTCTTTATCTAGCCTGACCTGCCGACTCCGTTTCTTTTTTTAACTTACTTTTTGTGTTTTTTGTATGAAAAGTTGAAAAATATAGCAACAAAGTTGATACACATGCAGACTAGGAACGCACCGATCCACCTTTTTTCACTGCCGATGCCGATATCTGAGGTTTCATATCGGCCGATACAGATTTGATTCAGAAAGTGCTTAAAAGATCATTTTTGTTTCGTTTTTTAAACGCCGCCATAAATGTACCGAATTTAATTTTTTTGTTGATATTTGAATTTGTAGACTTAAAAGTAAAAAGAAATAAAACAGAACATAAAATACTCATAAGAGCCCAGACTAGACTGATCAGCTTATACATATTAAATATTCACAACAAAATTAAAGTAATTATAAACGCCACAAAAAAACAACTTATTCCAAACAATCCTATAGGATTCCTGTCGATCGTGTAATTTGGCTGTCAACAATTGAAAAGATTCAATGTGTGATGGTTTTTATACCTTCTCTGTACTATCTATGACTTTTCCACTAACAAATAATAACCCTGGAAATTTTTGGTTTTCCATTGTTTTGCTGTTTTTGCATTGTTTTGTGGAAAAGGCAGTTCTAATGAACAGGCCTGTGTTGCATGAGTGACAGTACCTTCACGACGCTTACAGTTTCAGAACAAACTGTTCTCCAATTCATCCATTTTCAAAAGACGACTAGGTGTAATTACAAATGTATATGACAACTTTGCACCATAAAAACACACTTTAATTCACCAACAGCTTCACAAGTTTGGTCGAACATGCAAAAACAAACAACTTTAAATGGTTTGGTCAGTGAAACTAGGATTATAACAGCCAATGTAAAATAAATAGTAGAGAAACTGAAACTGACAAAAATGAACTGCAACAAACTTTCTTTCAGAAATTCTAAATATAATGTAAAATAAGTAATAACGCATGATGTCCCTCAGAGTACATAGTGTAGAATTAGACAGACTAGATCTGCCTTTACGGATCGGGCACATTGTTATAATACACTATCTGATTTTTTTCCCCACAATATCGGCACTGATACGGATAGTAATATGGGATTGGTTATTTAAAGATATTTTATTATTTAGATAAATGTGGACATTAAAAAGACCTTATGATACAGTAATACAGTCCTCTGCTCCTGATAGGGACATATGAAGCATTTAGCTGCAAATAGATCATATTACAATTCATTTAATTGGTGTAATAATATCTGGCTCAGTGTGAATAATTCATATGCAGCTATGAATCAGATGAATGCAGTGATGCAGAGGTAGATGACACTTTTTTCTCATTACATTCACAAACGTAAATGTATTTAATCAGGGTTTTTTTGTTTTGTTTTTTTAGTAAAAGCACTTTTCAGAGTTTTATTTGTTGAAGAAAATGGAGACCTGCTCAGTGTAACTTCACAATTACATAGTTCAATTTATCTATACAGTGAGCAGCAGCAGGTGTCAGTAGTGAGCTTTGGTGTTGTTTTGGTTCCACAGGTCGGCCTACAATCAGGAGAAGAATCGCTATGGCGATGTGCTATGCCTTGACCAAACGAGAGTTCGTCTAAAGCCCCGCAGAAACGAGGTAAGGCTGGACTGAAAAACAAACAAACAGAAAACAGACTGCTGCTCTCACTCAGCTGAACTGATGTGTGTGTTCAGCTCTGTAGGAATTGATTCAATCTAGGAATGCACCAATGTGAAAATCTGGACCGATATCAATAATCAATATTACTACAAGGAAGATAACCAAGATTTACCAGTACATCGTACATATTAGGGTCGAGATTTTAACATGTTAATTTTGATTAATTAATGACAATTTAAGTTTGCATTTACAGTTTTCTGCTGCACCCGAAAATCTAACGCACTTGCTATCTCCACAAAAGTAACAATGTATGACATTCAGTAGGTTCACTGGGGGTTAATCTGATGGGACGCTGGACCAATCTGTTGTTCAAGTTGTCCTAAGTGGAGTTAGCCAAAGCTATCCACGCCAAAAATAGCATCTCTATAACTAACATCTTAATAAATAACATCTTGTGTCCTCAATGCTAATGTCATTACTTCTTTACTTCAGTTAAACATCACACAATCTTGTCACATGCCCAAATAAATACAACACACCACAAAAATAACAACATGGAAATAAACATCAGCCCAGTTTTTTAACAAATCTGACTAATAAAATAAAATCCCTACATTGGCCGATATGGTCACATTGTGCAATCAACACCCCAAACTTTGAGCTTTGCTGTTCTTTCAGAGATCAGATTACATCAATGCAAGCTTCATGGACGGCTACAAACAGAAGAACGCGTACATTGGTACTCAAGGTAGGACTGCTAGACGCTTTGAATTAAAGTTCTTCTTCTTATTGAAGACTACTTCATGCAAGTGGACTTGTCTCCACAAGACATGCTGTAAGCTCCTCTGTATGTTACAGGACCACTGGACAGGACCTACGGGGATTTCTGGAGAATGGTCTGGGATCAAAATGTGCTTCTGATCGTCATGACAACAAGGTAGCCCTAAAAGGGTCCAGAGCGCTCCTGTTTTCGTAATCTTGATCAGGTTTGGTTTTCTTGACGCGTCTCGGTGCTGCAGGACGGACGAGGGCAGTCGGAGGAAATGTGGACAGTACTGGCCCTTGGAGGAAGGCGGGCAGGAGGTCTACGGCCACATAGCAGTGGTGAACCAGAGGGTGGACCACCACACCCACTACAACCACACCACTCTGGAGCTGCACAACACAGAGGTATACGCTTCTTCTCTGGGTTTAGGATTTATTTCTCTTTAACAAAATAAAGCACAAATAGATCCCTGAAAAATTCTCAACACTTCTTGTAACTGAGGTTACAAAGGTTACATACTGAGCTTTATATGATGCATAGCTTGCTATCGTTTTCACAGATAAAGAGATTTAGAATTAAAAATAGAAGATTTTAAAAAGTTTTAATAGTGTGTATTATACGTAAGCTTTTTAAAACAATTACTTTGCACCAGGATTTTGGCCTTTCTTGAGCCAGGTGTTTCTCCGATTATTGAAATCTTTGTTAGGGGAAAAAACGGTCCTTGGGCTTTATAGATGTCTGTCAAGGTTTGGCTGCTGTTTACGCCAATTTAACTCCAGTACCATGACATTTTCTGATGAAGTTTTATTTTAATTGGACAACTTAACTCTGACCTGTTAAGAGTCAGAGTTAACTGGAACTTTGAAATGACTTTTCAAAGTTCCAGTTTTAAGTTTGATCTATATGTACTTTGCTACTGGCAACATGCTGCATACTATACTTAAATCCATTTTAAAAAATACCAACAATAACTAGGTTTCAATCTAATTGTCATGCAAATTTTTAGCAAACTTTTAAAATGACAAAAAATAAAATAAAATGTGAATCAGGTGAGTTTCCATCTACTGGTTTCGACCAGGTTATGCACAGTTGCAAAATTGCAATTGTAAAATTGTGGATGTTTTTTTAGAATTTTGCCATTTCCTTCAACCTCTTCTAATGCAATACTTCAAATTGAGCATAAAAACCGATGATTCAACGACATGTCACACAGTACCTAGAATTCTAAAATCATGGTATGTAACCAAAGCCTTTCAATGTGTTTTTGTTCACCTGTCCAGACGTGTGAGCAGAGACACGTGAGTCACTTCCAGTACCTCAGCTGGCCAGACTACGGCGTGCCCACGTCAGCGGTGACTCTCATCGACTTCCTGGGAGCTGTGAAGAGGCAACAAAGGAAAATGGTGAAGGCTTTGGGCCCTCAGTGGACCGGCCACTCACTGGGTCCACCGATGGTGGTCCACTGCAGTGCAGGGATTGGGAGAACAGGTAAGACCAGGAGACTGTGGGGGGTTTTCTCACAATGTCACATTATCATGCTCTCTGATATATTGATAAGGTTGTGATCCGAAATTATTTTAGCTGCAGTCACCCTTTATTTTATCACGCCATGTGTAGTGACAGATTAAAAACACATCCTACATGGTTTAGACATGGGGAAGATGAAGTACATTTTGCAACATTGCATCCTTTCACATTTTTGAAGTGTTGCAAAATCTTCCAATCAAAAATACCTACAGGTGGAATTTTTTTTTTGTTTTTTCAAAGAAAAAAAACTTATCGTGTGATATAGTAAACTAATGATGTGATATATATATAAAGGAGTCAGTTTTCTGTATGACGAGATCAAAAATTTAAAGATAGTTTTGGATGTTTCCTTTATTAGAGAGGTTTCTGCTGTGGAAATATTTTGGTGATGTTTTTCATCTTTCTGGCCTAACAAAAATTAAGTTTAGGCCAATCTCTTTAGAAAGAGTTTGTCACCATTATCCAAATTTATTGCGACTGCGCTTCCATTACAAATGTTGGCAAAACTTTGTCAATATTTTGCTAATGTCAAAAAAACAAAACAGAATTTCATATTTGTGGTGTTTGTTTACATAATAAGTCACTTAATCACATGCCGTGTCATCATTATCCTACAACTTTTGTCGTCTTCGTCGTCTTTTCCGCCAGTATTAACATCTAGCTGTTGATCATGTGACTTGTGGAAACGCAAAAAAGGCGTTTCCGTTGCAGTTTTGCAAAGTACACCAATCTTAATATGGCCTAGCACAAAAAAAAAAACATAAAAAAATTAGGAGTTTTTTTTCTAAAGTGATGTGTTTCCATTATAATTTGCGCAATCTTGTGGTCGGTCAAATTTTGTACGCCGTAGTGTTAATTGCAAGGGAAGGCAATACTGAAGTGGCGTTTCCCTAAAGTAGCGTCTTTCCGCAGCACTGAAAAAACAAAATTTAGTGGGACGAGACTTTTAAGTGGTCAGAGCGATACAAATGTAAAAGCTTGAACAATTTCAAGCCGCGAGTCTGACTTGTCCCTGTTCTTGGCAGGTACCTTCTGTGCCCTGGACATCTGTCTGTCCCAGCTCCAGGACGTGGGATCCCTCAACGTGTTTCAGACGGTGCGTCGCATGAGAACGCAGCGGGCCTTCAGCATTCAGACGCCGGAGCAGTACTACTTCTGCTACAACGCTATATTGGAACACGCCCAGAGACAGGGCCTGCTCCCATCTAATCAGTAAGGCCCCCGAACCACGACAAGGATGAGCCACGACTTTTCTGCTGTCAGCCTCCTGACCCCACAGCTGGGCGACCGGCCGACCGGAGGAAGTCAAGTCAACTCCCAACCGAAGACGAGCTTTCTGACACGTTGCCGTAAGCCGTTGGCAAACCAAGTAAATGCATTAAAGAATAAAAACCTTTATTGCTGATGATGTGTGATGATAATGTGGCTGTCAACAATGTGATGTTTTAAAAGGTTTGTTGAAAACATTCAGAAAATGCAGCAGAGTGAGCGGACCGCTAAGCTTTGGAGGTAATACAATGTCTTGGAAAGGTTTTGCACTTTTCGATCGTTTCTCGTTTTGTCACTTGCCCCGTCTTCAGTGCGTTTGGCATTTCAGTTGATAGACCAATACAAAGTAGTGAAAGAAAACTGATGTACATGATTTTCAACTTTGTTCATGAATCGACGTCTAAAAAGAAGAGTCAGTGCTTTGTAGGACCGGTTTCCATTGCATTTAGAGACGCAAGTCTGTATGGCTACGCCCAATGATTTCCAAAAAACGTCTGAGATCTTCACAAAACACCTGAGATCCAATTACCCACAGATGGACTCAATTCAGAGCTGTGATTTCTGAAGACAATTTTATTTACAGGTATCAGAGCAAAGGGGGTGGATCATTGACTTTTATTAGAGCCAGTCAACCAAATTACAATTAATACATAATTCTTATTTAACATACGCACTTATTGCCACACTTAATATAATAACAAAATAGTGCATTAAAAAGCAATACAATGCACTAGTTTGTATTTTCTTTAGCAGTAGGAGAAAAATATTTTAATAAAACTAAGAGCAAAACCAAGTTAGCACAAAAAAACTTCCAAATATATACACCCATGTTTTGTTTTTTTACTAAGCATATTTGCAAAGAAAATTTAAATTTAGATTTCATTTCCATTTTGCAATTGCTACTTTTTGTTGGTCCATTTTACAAAATCCAAATAACATGTCAGAAATAATAAAAACTTCCAAGGGTATTAATTATTTTTGCAACACACTGTGAGGCCTCACTTCATCTAATTACTAATAAAAAAATAATGTTCACTTCACTATTAAGGACCTTGAAGGGTTAATTCACTTCAGAAAAAGTGTCTGCTGCTCCTTTAAACTGTTAAGCATCATGACATGACATTACAAACGTGCTCAACCCTTTGCTCTCAGCGCTGCTTTACTATCGATCCTGTAGTTCAACATCTAATTAAAATCCCTTTAGTCCAGGATAGTTTCGTATTGCTGAAATCTACAGGCATTTTCGGGGTGAAATATTCCTTTAAACCAGTCCAATTTGAACTGTGTTTTTTTGGGGGGTTTTGCCGCCCCTCTCGGTGTCTCATTAAGGCAAACACTCAGCACAATGTGTCTTTAACCCACTGTGAATGTCACATGGAGATGTGGATGTTCCAGTGGAGAACAAGCGCCATATTTATTGTAAAGTGCACAGCGTTGTTCAAAGTGAATAGAGCGAAAGCACATCCATCGTTTGAAAAGCTGACGACTCCCCAAATGGCTGCTACATATTTTGGACTGAATGCTCCTATAGTTTCAATCCACTCTGACCTCTTTTTAGTTTTCTTTTCTACAATATTAGAGTGGTTAAAAATAAAAACAAAAAAACCCCACAAGCTTCCACCTTGCCTAATATATTAAGAGCTTTTGGCTGCCTTAGCTGTGCTAGCATCGTACTACACAGACATCTGTTTTAAGGCGGTGCCTGTTACAGAAGGGTAAATCGGTGTAAGACCTCACGAGTAGTGCAATACCTTTTTTATGCATAAATCGTGTCTTAGCACTTTTCACAAAATTTTAAAAAGTAAATAAAAAATAAAAAACCCAATGTGTTCTGGCATTTCAGCGTGGCATTGAAAGGACAAATTTAGCGTTAGATGACTGTATGAAGTCTACGTGTGATGCTGGGATTCGTTGATTGTTGTATATTTAGTGATGCTGTAGCTGTAAAACACAGAGATATTTACTGTCATCTGCGTAGAGCTTTATTGGGACTAATGAGACGGACCAGACAGCAATGACGTAAGTAAGCACAAACGCGTGCCGACCGCAGCCTACGAGTCCTCGGACACTCGAGAATCAAGAATAGTCTAGTGCTTTCGTCGTGTCCCAGTATATTGCCGTTGTTATCATTATTATTATTATTATAGTACATGTACAAAAGTTGTGTTTTTGTGTGTGTGTGTCGTTTGTCTTATGTTCTTTACTCCAGAGTTCATATTGAATTTGCTGGTAGTGAAGCATTTTTTAGAAACCTGGAATTTCCACCTACTCTGATCTTTAGAATTAGTTCTTGCAATGACGGACACGAGATGTGCCGCTTTATTTTTCTATTATATTCAGCTACTGTTTTCATACAAATATGCAATTACCATTAATTTTATATTTGTTATGTTATAACATTATGTTTTCACTTTGTATTGTATTTCATTGCGCATTGATTCATGCTATACTGTAATAAACACAAACTATGTCAGCGTGATTGTCAGTGGTGTGCTATATATTCTGGTTTAACTAATTTCATGTTAGTCCTTTTAAGGTACACATAAGGTACATCTGAATCTTGTTTTGTAGGGATCCACCAATAAATCATTCCTGATTTTCTTAATATTGGGAAATTGATGATTGGACAATAATTACATGAGAAACCAATCTCATCCACCGATCTTGTCTACCTCCACAAAGTTCTGAAAAATAGACCCTGTCTCCTTTTGCTCTGCCAGGAGAGAGAGCTGATTGACCAGGTTATGTCTTCATGTGTGCAGCTAACAATAGTCTTCCCACTAATTTTGAGGGGGCCATGCAACCAACCAGACAGATTATGAATCAACATAAACCAACTCAAGAAAAGCTCATCATCACAAAAGCAATATGATTTGTGCCATATAATCCTCTGAATCTAACCACAGATCTTTACTTGTCCCTTTAGTTGATGGCTCAGTGTCTAAAAGCCCTACTTTGCTCCTAAAAATACTCTTGGGTTTCCTGAAAAGTGCTGCATGCACCCCTCAGCTGTTGAGTTTAGAAAGAAGGTGTGGCAAACCACAAAAACGAAGAAGAACGCCGTGGAAACAAACTGAAGGGTAGTCCTGGTAAAACACAGCGGCACTGAGGTGAGATGCATTCTTTCTATGCTGTGATTTTGTGGTAGAGGCTGTGGTCCTCTGCTACCTCTGCTGGTACTTTATCTATGGAGTATGGTCAAGAGGACGATGAGAGACACCAGAACCAAAAATGCAGAGGAGCTTGAAGGATGGTCTGGTGATAAAACTGAAGCGGCTGGCAAAAAAACATCACAGTTGTAGGAAACCTGAGAACACCATGCCTGCAGTAAAATATGAAGGTGGCAGCATCACAATTCGGGGTGTTTTTGCTGCATGATGAGAAAGGGACCTCACATGGATATATTGGTGCAAAATCTAAAGATGTCAAAGAGGTTTTCTAAATGGGCAATGACCCTAAGCATAGAACCATATTGGTTGGGAAGCATCTTAAAAACAGCTAAGTCAAACATAAGACAACAAAGCGATCCCGAAACCTTTATCCAAGCACTAAAAAGAAAATTGTGGCCAGAGCTAAAGATTTATGGCTGCACAAGGTTAGCCTACCTACCTGCCACAAGAAACAACCCGAAAATCATTTGTTATAACATGTACCCACAATATTTGACAAACAAAACAACATAAAATTAGAGAAAATTAAAGAGTCACAAAAATATATGTAAAGAAACAGCAATTTCAGTTTTAGTTCTGCTAATGTCATAAGTGAATGTTTTGTCCGATTTAATGTCATTAAGGAAAAAAGGCTTTTATCTGGTTTCAACAAGTCCCTAAAAGTTGGTATGCACCATTTGCTTTGCATTGGGGCGCCATGTCTCAGGGGGCGCCATGCCTCAGGGGGCGCCAAAACGACGGCGGAAAAATGATTCCAAGTCTGCATTTCCTGAATTTAACAGCTGTTGGTCCAAGGAGGGGTGAGCCAATAATGTGTCTGCATACACCTCAGAAAGTACTTAGCGGCTCTCGCTCCTGGGTTTTCAGTTGTACATTTTCCGAGATTGGTCTTGTAATTACATTTGGATCGAAATGTCGCTATTTAAACAAACTGAACTGTGGTCTATTGTTATTCATGTATAATACCAGACTAAATGTTCGTCCGTCACATATTTTAAGCTGTAATTCATCTCTTAACAGATGGCCTGCGGAAGGTGAGGTGAAAACAAAGGGCCGACATCATCCACTGTGTCTCAGACTACAGTGGACGGTGGCGGTGCCTCGCTTTTAGCGGGCGATATTCAAAACAAAGTGACGCGTCTCGCGCTGTGCGCCAATGCCAGCAGAGGGGGGCGTCTCCAACTATTCTGTTACAAACACAATTCCGGAGTAAAGGAGCCTTTTTCCTGGGTATGTAACAGCTGTTTAAACTTAACGCTATTAAAACTAGCAATGCTTGAACCGCTGCGCGACGACGAACGAGGATCCGAAAGCAGCTATTTGTCGCGGGGCGCCTCTTTTGTTGCTAGTAAATGAATTGTATGGCGCGGCTTTTATCTGCTCTATCAGGCTCGGAAAAACATAACGTGGGTAGAGAGCGGGGGGTAAATCTGCAGCATTATGTCGGCTGGTAAACAATCTCCAGAGGTGGGGTTGGGGGCGGCGGGGTGTGCGGTGACCGTCCGAGGCGTCCCCCCCCCCCCGTTTGCAGCGTTGGTGAGCGGACGGTTCGCTTCCGAATGGATCGGTGTGGGTGGGGAGGGGCTGGGGGGAGACGGAGGAGGAGAAGGGAGGGGGAGTTGTTGTGGTGAGGCAGCTTAGACATTTTAACCCCGGCGAATCGCGGTAAACAAAGACTAGAACGCGTCGGTCGGTCGGTCGGTCCTCCCCCTGCGGGACAGAGGAACGGGGGTTTGCTCATGTCGCGCGACGGGGGGAATGGCGGGTCTTCGTCGCGCGCGCCGTTGTGTCCGTGCGGCGGCGGCGCAGCAGTTCCCGTTCCGTTTGACTTTGGCATTGTTCAGTAAGGGCAAATTGATCGGCTCATGTCGCCCAGAAAACATTCGGTGATCGCCGCCGAGCCCCCCCCCCCCCGCCCCCCGACCCCGCCGCCCGGGCGCGGGGGGGGGGGGGGGGGGGGGGGGGGGTGGGGGGGGGGGGGTGGGGGGTGGGGGGGGGGGGGGGGGGGGGGGGGGGGGGGGGGGGGGGGGGGGGGGGGGGGGGGG
>CAEGAF010021401.1:0-11732 GCA_903067075.1 Micropoecilia bifurca | reverse complement strand
CAGGTATTGTGTAGTTGGTGCTTTTAATCAGTTTTCAGTTAAATTAATTCAATCCAACTTTATAACAGTCACAAAATGTCACCAAAATCACTCTGTCCCTCTGAAACCTTTCAGAAAATCACAAAAGTATATTGAATTGTATCGTTTGCTGAATATCGCAATATATATCATATTGTAGGCAGAATATCGTGTATCGTATCGTGAGATTATTATATCACTTCAGCCCTACCATTTATGTCTGTTTTCTAGTGCAAATATCTGAGTACCCTTAAAGTAAGACAAAACTAACTTACAAGAAACATATACAAACTTGTTTTAAGTCAATAATTTCTAAATTTTGATAAAAAGGATCTTCTTGTTTTCTATATTTTTTTAAGTTGGCTTAAGAAGAGCATCTTTTACTGATGACTCAGGTTTCAGTTAAAGTCCGCCCTCTAGTGGCTGTACCATCCACTGCAGCCGGTATTTGATCCAGTCTGGTTGGAGGTTTTGACCTTTTGACCTCTGCTGCAGGTGATGGAGACGATGAGGAGGAAGGGCGAGAGGAGCGGCTCCCGTCCTGCTACGACTACGTCATGCACTTCCTCACCGTGTTCTGGAAGGTTCTGTTCGCCTGCGTCCCGCCCACAGAGTACTGGAACGGCTGGGCCTGCTTCATCGTGTCCATCAGCGTCATCGGCTTCCTCACCGCCATCATCGGCGACCTGGCGTCGCACTTCGGCTGCACCGTGGGGCTGCAGGACACCGTCACCGCCGTGGTGTTCGTGGCTCTGGGGACCTCCATCCCAGGTGGGCCTCAAGTTCACTGCTCTATGTTCATTATATCTATAAAATCTATATTTATCTATGTCTTCATTTTGGACCAGCTGGAGTTTTTGGTCTTTGCTTCTTGTTTGTAATATCTTTGCTTGAAAATGACTCTGTGGTTGAAATATGTCATTTTTTCATATTATTAGATTATTTTCAGTTGCTTTGTGTTTTTTGTTTTTATTTTAATGGTTTTATTTTTTATTTTAGTATCTTTGTGTTGTTGTTTGTGTCTTTTTGTGGCTGTTTTTATGTGTTTAGTGACTTATCATTAGCTTCTGCTCAACTTTTCTTGTGTTCAGAGAGTTACTGTTTCTGTACAATGTATTTGTGTTTAGCTAGCATTTATGAGCATTTATTTTCTGCTTTTTATCTTCATCTTGTGTTTAGCAGTTTACCGTTAGCATAGCTAAGATTCTTGCTTAGCCAGTTAGTTGTCAGTGAAGCTAACTGTTTGGTTAGCTGTGGCCTCAACTGCTGATTTTAGAGCAAACATGCATTTTCCATTACAACAATGGCCGCCATTTTGAAAATATTTATTCCCGAAAAAGGAAACACAAGATCAAGAAAATATCTGTGATTTCATGGTTCTAAATATATTTGACTTTGTTGGAAATATTGGCAAGTTTTGTGTAAAAATAAATTTCTCTTGACGACCATCTTGAAAAACGGCGTTTCAGCAAAGCGAACCCCTGTGTTGCTCAGCACCTGCTCGATTCTGAAACATATTTTCTGCTCCTCTCCTTGCAGACACCTTCGCCAGCAAAGTGGCCGCCATCCAGGATCAGCACGCCGACGCGTCAGTGGGCAACGTCACCGGCAGCAACGCCGTCAACGTCTTCCTGGGGATCGGCGTGGCCTGGTCGGTGGCCGCCGTCTACTGGGCCGCCAAGGGGAAGCAGTTCAAGGTGGACCCGGGTTCGCTGGCCTTCTCCGTCACTCTCTTCACCATCTTCGCGTTCATCTGCATGGCGGTGCTGCTGTTCCGGCGCCGGCCCTCCATCGGCGGCGAGCTGGGCGGCCCCAGGGCGTCGCGCCTGCTCACCACCATGCTGTTCCTCGGCCTCTGGCTGCTCTACATCTTCTTCTCCAGCCTGGAGGCCTACTGCCACATCAAGGGCTTCTAGTTCCAGGAGAGAGGAGGCCGGTCTAACGCGACTCGTCACGTGTTCATATGTAAACAGATCATCGGAGGAGGAACTGAGCAGGTTTTAAAGCGAGCTGGGCGGCGACGTCACGCTAAAAGATGAAACATATTCCCTCCCGTCTGCAGCGACGGCTTTTACGCCGAGGAGGCGGAGGAGAAGAGTCAAATGTTTACAAGATGCTAAAATCACACGTGTTTACTACAGCAGGTCCTCCACGTGCGCTGTATATAGACCGGACGCTGAAAACGTTTCAGAGGAGGAACAATAGTCCCAAAATGTGATTAATTAGCTGGATAATGAGGTTAGACGTGTCTCTTTAGCACCTAGTCTCTGTCAGAGGACGGTTTGCATGCACAAAACACAACCAACCTGTTAAAAGGGAAATACCCAGAATCCACCTGTGATTCTGAGCCGTCTGCTCAGTTAGCATGCATGCTAACGGACTCGCCCACTGCTGCAGCAGTAGAACGACACAACAGTAATAGTTTACAACCGTTTAGAAACTCATTCCAGCCATCAACATGTTCAGGTTGATCCTCGCATAGCAAAGACGCCTGAGGGGGAAAAAACTCACGTAAATGTGATGTTCAGGCTTCTAGCTGTACAAACCGCGCCAGCCGCCTCTAACAGAGTGTTAAACTTTAGTTCTGTGCAATATTTAAAGCTGGTTCTGCTATAATGTAACACTGGATCCAGTAGAAATAGACGTTTGGAGAACAAGAAGCAGGAAGTAGGAGATGAAATGTTATTAATGTTGTTCAGTATTTTAACTCTGAAGCTACCGGCTGCTAAACAGTCTGCGAGGAACAAAACCCTGAAAAAAAACCTCCTCAGATTAAAATAAAACTCTGATATTTCAGGGTTTTTATCTTCCAGGTGGAGGAAGATGCTGAGGAACAACGGGAGTCAGAATGAGATCAGGATAATTTCAGTAGCAGCTTGAATCAATGAGAAATCAGTAAAAATCCTTTTTTATTTTGTAGCTCTTACATAAACCCTAAAATTGCTCAACATGTCAACACTGTTGTGATATAACAGATTGAACCGTTTACCCAAAATAACACTTTGTAAACTTTCTAAAAGTGATTTTGTATCTTTTCCTTGCAGGTGAAGCCAAGGTCGACTTTTTTTTATATTTCTAGGCGACGTTCAGATTAGCATGAAGAGCAGATGTCATTCGACATGTTAGTGGATTAGGTTTTAATTTGTTTTTCACGCTCCTGGACCGATCCAGCGGTGAAAAATGTCCAAACATTGAAACATTTAAACAGTCTGCTGCCCGATACGGAAGGCTGAAACTGCCAAAATCAGGAAAAAGTTAATTTGATAAATGCAAATAATTCATAAATAGAAAATATGTCAAAATGTTGAAAGTAGCAGCGGGACTGGATTAAAATTTTTTTATTGAGTTAATTACAGGATCTATAACTAATTAATCATGTTTTAATCTAAAACTATATTTTGCTAAATTATTGAATAAGATGATATATATGACCAAAATAAAAGTTCTGATTTCAAGACTTTTTGTGTTTAAAAGAAAAATTTAATTAACAGTTAAAATCATTAAAGCATTAAACTCAATTTATTAATTATTCAAAATAACACTTTAAACTCACAGCTCTAATATAAATGGACTCATTCTATAAATTAGAATATTATTTATTTTTTATTCAGCACCATTTTATATTTCTCTATTTTTATATTTATATATTTATTTTATATTTAACACATTATTTTATTTTTTTCTGTTTTAATGTGAAGCTCTTTGGCTCCCACTGTGTTTTCAAAATTTGCTATAGAAATAAAGTTGATTGACTATGAAACACATTATGTGGGTTAATTAAACATAGATGGATGTTTGAAAGTATTTATTTCTGTTGTGACGATTTTCCACTTATAGCTAATAAAACATGACATTTAAAATTAGAATATTACATCATATCAAATCATGCTTAATACAGAACTGAACGAAAAGTATGTTTAATACAGCCTAAAATTTATTTTCAAAAGGTTGTTTTAATCTGACAAAATATACACCAACATATTTTGCAATATTTTAGTGTATATTCTAATATGTATACTTAATACTTTAATATTAGGATTGGAAATCCAGTGATTTAAGTCTAAATCAACCTCCATATTTGACCTTTTTGGTTAATTAAATTGTGCGTTTTAAAAGTTTCTGTTTCTATCATGAGATAGGTGGAGGCTCTCTTAGAAATAGGAAAAAATAGCATTTCTTTTGTCTAAAAGAAGAAAAAAACAGGAGAAATGTAAACAAACTTCAGGATTTAATTTGCCTTCCATAGAATATTGATATATTTACCGATCCAGTTATAAATTTTTGCATATTTTTTCTTGATTTTGGCCGGTTTGGTCTTCCATCGCTGTCTTTCTGTTGATGTAGAACTATTCTGATGAGATGGTTTATTTATTTTCTTAAAGATGAACAGAGTGCGGCCGTTTTGTGCAATACGCTCTATGTTGTCCGTTCGTTCGCGCCTCCTGCCGCAGCGTTTACTGTCTCTCTGTACATTTCTACACCCAGTCCCTGTGAAGGAGGCTCTGTAGTGTAAGTAGCATGTTTACATGACGGGACTGACAGTCTGGCTGGAGGAGAACTGAGTAGCACCGGCTGGAACTGGCTGGAACTGTTTGGAACCGGTTGGAACTGGCTGGAACTGGTTGGAACTGGCTGGAACTGGTTGGAACCGGTTGGAACTGGCTGGAACTGGTTGGAACTGGCTGGAACTGGCTGGAACTGGTTGGAACTGGCTGGAACCGGTTGGAACTGGCCGAAACTGGTTGGAACCGGTTGGAACTGGCTGGAACTGGTTGGAACTGACTGGAACCGGTTGGAACTGGCTGGAACTGGTTGGAACCAGTTGGAACTGGCTGGAACTGGTTGGAACTGGCTGGAACTGGTTGGAACTGGCTGGAACTGGTTGGAACTGGCTGGAACCGGTTGGAACTGGCTGGAACTGGTTGGAACCGGTTGGAACTGGCTGGAACTGGTTGGAACTGGCTGGAACTGGCTGGAACTGGTTGGAACTGGCTGGAACCGGTTGGAACTGGCTGGAACTGGTTGGAACTGGCTGTAACTGGTTGGAACTTGTTGGAACCGGATGGAACCGGTTGGAACTGGTTGGAACTGGCTGGAACTGGTTGGAACCGGTTGGAACTGGCTGGAACTGGTTGGAACTGGCTGGAACTGGTTGGAACCGGATGGAACCGGTTGGAACCGGATGGAACCGGCTGGAACCGACAGGAAATGGTTGGAACCGGCTGGAACTGGTTGGAACCGGCTGGAACTGGTTGGAACCGGCTGGAACTGGTTGGAACTGGCCGGAACCAAACCGGAGTCGGTTTAAACCAGTTGGAACTGGCCAGAACCAGCTGGAACCAGTCAAAACCAGTTATAGTTGGTCAGAACCAGTCAGAACTCTTTGGAACTGGTCAAAATTGGTTTGAACCAACCGGAGCTTGTTTTAACCGGTCGGAACCGGCGCTCCAGACGCCACCCAGAACCAGAACTGCTCGGTGTTTCCGTGAACTTCTGTACTAACTGTCGGCCCGTTGGGTCTTTGCTGTTCCTTAGGTAGATGTGGTCACCGCCGCCTCGCCCCTCCCCCACCGTGTTCTGTGTTTCCGTGTTCCTCTGGACATGCATGATGAATCCGTGTGTTTGTGTGTTAGCAGCATGGTCTACCCCGATGGAGACGTTTTATTTTTTTATTTTTCTAAGTCAGGCTCCTACATTTGCACAGAAACACAGTTTCCTCCGTTCGGCTCATCCCCTGATTTGTGAAATCTCCGTGTTGGTGTCTCCCCTCCCCCACCTGTTGCTCCTGCCCAGGTCTTGCTCTCCAATGTGTCTCTCTGTGAACTCGTTTTATGTGATGATTAAAAGAGATTTGTCTCTGCCTGAATCTTTGTAGGGAAACTGTACGACGGCGAATTAGGGCCGTTATTGATGGAACAAAAGTACATTTAAACAAATTTAGCAATTAAAAAAAAAAAAAAGCTCAGAAATGTTGAGATTAACCTCGGAAATATTTGTAGAAAAAACTTGAAGATTTTTGAGTTTAAAAATTTAAACATATTTGAGTTTTGGAAAATTTATAAGTGTGAAAACTCAAAATGTTGGTAAATTAACAAAAGCTTTGAAATGTTGAGATTGAAAAAACATTTCAAACTCAGAAAAAATGGCTGAGTTTGAAAAGTCAGTCTTTTAGAAGAAGAAAATCGCAGCAAAATTTGGTAGAAAAAACTGAAATTTTTAGATTAATCTCAAAATTTTGAGGAAAAAATTTGCAAATTTCAGAGTTTGAAGAGTCAAAAAATCTGGTAGAATTTTGAGAATAATCACAATAATAATTTAGACTTTTCAAACTTGTATTCTCTAGAAAATATCTGCTATTAATCTGAAAATGTCAGAGTTATTGGTAAATATTCACTCCTTTTTTTCTATTTGCAATGACCCTAATATGCCGTCTTAAAACTATGACTGAGTTATTATAATATGATGTGATAGACATATACATTTATTCAATATTCTAATAAATTAACTGAAGTTTTTTGTATGAAATGCAACAGAAAAAATTGAAGAAAAAAATCTTGTTTTTGAAAACTTGGCATGAGATGTAATGTGTTACTGAAAGAAAATGAAGGTCTTTATTCAAGTGAACTTGACCTTAGTTAAATATAGTTTATTTATTTTCAACGTGTGACGAGTCTGAGTTGTTATTTATGCATTAAATAATAATATGAAGGACGGATTCTTACATAATTCCCAATAAACATGGAAATAAATAAATGGCTTGATAAAGTGATTTGATAAAGCTTATTTGGTTATACTGTAACATAAGTAAATATTAGTTTATCATTTTAAACCGTATTTATGTAATTTATTCACTTCATTTCTAATCTTATTGTTAGTTTTGTTTTTATATCATATTTTCATACATTTAAGTATTTTTTTTACTTGTTGCATTTTTTCCTATATTTTGAATTTATTTAAATTTTTTATTTAAATAAATTTTTCAATCATACATTAAACTGTTTCTTCCAAGCCTTTTATTTATTGCTGTTTATTGTCAATTATGTAACTATTCTGAATTTTGTTTTTGTTGTTTTTCAGATTTCTTCTACCACCAGACTTGACCAGAGCTTCAAACTAATTTTGATATTAATGATTGTTTCAGTAAAGTCAGAAATTGTGGTTTAATAAATTATAAAGGACATCCATAACTGGATAATTTTTTGCCCTTAAAATCAAATTCAAGAATATTCTAAGCTTATTTAAATCAACATTTTGTTAAAATTGATTTTAAAAAGTACTTGGTAAAATAATCTCTCAACTGAACTATTACTTTTTTGTTTGTTTTAATCCTTTATAAGGAAATATTGCCTTAGAACAGTCACCTAGTCTTGTGAAGACGTTACTTGTAAGTTAGTTTTGTAATATTTTTAAGTAAACTGAGATATTTGCACTAGAAACTAGACAAAAATACTTGGAAAGATTTTGTGTTTTTGCAGTGAAATTCTCTAGAGTAGCAACTTTTAAATGCATACCTGCTCTAAGACATCTGAGTAAAATGACTCTCATTGAAAGTCCCTCCTAAATTTGCGTCTTAGATAGAAGATAGAATTAAATTGACTTAGCTAGACATAGATAGACATAGATAGAAGTAAAAGGAGTAAATTTCCACCAAAAGAAATTTCTAGAAAAAACTGAGCTTCAAAAGTCAAAAATGTTCCGACTCTTGAAAGTTGTTTGGTTGGTTAGAATGATAGAGTAGGAGATAAAACCCTCATTTTGACTTCCTCCTTCTCCTTCTGCATCCATGAAGCCTCCTTTTCAACTCCTCTGGTATTTAAGGTCAAAGTTCAGGTATTATTTGAGCTTTTGTGATGCTAATCAGCTGCTCCCAGTTGTAAAAACAATACCTTGTTTCCACGGTTACTCATCATAAGAACTCTCTGAAAATAAGAGCTGCACAGCATCCAGAACCAGAGGGAATAATTGTCCAAACAGGCAAAAAAATGAACAAAAACAAATGGGAACTAACAAAGCTGCTCTATTATGTTGAATTATCGTTTTTGTCACTGCTTTTCTTTTATCAGACATGCTTAACTCGCTTTAACAGTTCTCTTTAAATCTGGAAGATTTATCTTAAAGTGATTTTAATAAGCTTTTTAACCGTCTTCAAATCGTGTTCATGGGTAAATTTCCCTCCGTCCAGCATTCACGTTCATATGTTAGTCCGATAGGGGGCGGTAACAGCACCAACTGCTATGCCAACCGCCAACATTCCAAGACGAGAAGAAGAACCTGCTAGCCGTTGGAGCTGAAGTCGTTGCGGAAAGACATGCGGGAGTTAGATTAACGTGCGTGTTAGTGGCGGTTAAACAACTTTATCCTGTAAACATTTTTATTCCCGTCTCTTCGCTACAGCCACCGGCGTCCGATAGAAGCCCGCCGGAGTTGGGTTTTCTCGAAGCGGAGTTAGGAAAACCAGCAGAGGAAGGAAGGTAAGGCCGGCTAACGCGTGCTGCCGCCCGCCATTGTTTATGAGCCGGGCCGGGACTATTTCCTGGATTTAACCGTTTGTTAAAGATCCCGGAACTCGCGTATTCAAACACTCCTGTGTTGTTCAGTCGCGTTTTCAGTTAAAAGTTGTTCAAACAGACCTTACTTCTAATTAGGCATAAAACAATAGAGACACTAGCAGCACACATTTACACTCCGCACCTGACTGGCTGCTGTATCAGTGTTACGGTATATAAATCTATTTAGGATGGTGCAAGAGATTGTTTTTCAAAAACTGGAGATTTTATGAAGCCTAGTTTATTAATAATAATAATAATAACAAAGGGCCGTTTTAGTGGGTTTTAAACCCTCCATCATGGCGTCAGACCACCGGCGGTACTTTCGGTTTGTGTCGCTACATGAAGAATCCGTGTCTTAAGGTAAATGGTTAGCGGTTGGTTAGCGGAATCCAGTTTGGGTTTTAGCGGCGGGTAAAACGCCGTTTCCATGGAGACGGTCTGTTTACCTCCCGCGCGCTCCTCGGCGGGAGAAAAAAAGCTAAATAATTTGGTCAAAACAATCTGAAAAGTCTCAAGTGTCGAGAAATAGCTAGGATGTTCTGAGTGGAAAAATCATAATTTTGTGAGGAATCTTAGTTTTTTCTTTTAGTTTTCATGATTATTGGGATAAATTTATGATAATAAATATTGTAAAGATGGTAAGATGTTTTATGAAATTATAAAGTAAAAAAAAAGTCCTAAGTTTGAGGTGACATATTTATAAAATGCACATAATGTTAGCCCAAATTCTAATTTAAAATGGTAAATGTAAGCCTTTAATTGTGGAAAATTATTATTTTTCCTGCACAATTTTACAGTGTCTAGAAAATATGACATTGTACAGCATAAATGTAGTGTGGCCAATTTTTTAATTTTTATCTACAATGCTCCTAATACTCTGGAACTGCATCACATTTTTGTACCTTTATTTTTAAAGGCATGAGTTTTTTATTTTTCTTCCATTTTCTTTTAAACTCCATTAAACATTCAGAATGATGCGTCCCATTTCCTTCTGTACATAATCTATTCAAACTTGAGTTAATTAAAATATGCTAAGTCAATTTAATTAAAAATAATGAAGCAACAAGGTGTCCAGATTTTTAAATTCAAATTTCAATTCTTTTATGAGATTAACTGATTTTTTTTAAGAGGATTTAGAGAATCATGAACAAGAATATAAAAGTTAATACGTAAAAGAAATTAACAAAATAAATTATGAGCGAATGTAATAAAGTATATTTCATCATATTCTCATTTTTCATTTTGCACCATTTAAATGTTTAGTCAAAAGAAGAGTTGAAATCTTCCATCATTTACATGAAAAAGAACCAGAACCGTGTTGTTGTCCCAGTTGGACCCAGCTGTGTTTCTGTGTCTCCCTGGTCCCAGCAGTGATGTCGTACTACTCGTCGTCGCGCAGCTCGTCCCGGGCCACCGACTGTAAGGTTTACGTCGGGGACCTTGGTAACGGCGCCGCCAAAGGGGAGCTGGAGCGGGCCTTCAGTTACTACGGGCCCCTGAGGACGGTGTGGGTGGCCAGGAACCCGCCGGGCTTCGCCTTCGTGGAGTTCGAGGATCCCAGAGACGCAGAGGACGCGGTCAAAGGAATGGATGGGAAGTAGGTGTCGTCCTCATCTGACAGGTTGTTTTTTTTAAGTTTATTTGATAGGGACAGACACACATTGACATAGACAAACTGAATAAAACATCATCCCATGTTTGCATCATGGTGCCATAGCAACAGCTAATTCACAGCACTTGTCCCTAGATGGGCTTTTAAAAAATAACTCTAAAAATTGAAGTGAAATCATTTGAAATAACACAGCAAAATATATACAAACAGAGAAATGTGAAAAATTAAAAATGGGTACAGGTCTGTTTTTGACATAACCAGAGTTGTGTTTTATTTTTGAATGTAGTAAAACTGGTTACAGACTTTAAATGAACAGGAAGTTGAGTCCAAACTGCTGATCCTCTCACAGACTCAGAACTTTGAGCAAAAGTGGTTCTTCAGAAGGGAACCTTACAGTTTCCATCCAAAGCTGCTCTGGTAGATCTGCTGTTGCCCTGCAGACTCTGTATGCAATCACTTAATGGTATTGGTGCAAGTCAATTTAAACACTTAAAAATCTATTTTAAAACGTTATAATTTAGAAAATTTGTAAAAATCCAAAATGCCAAGTTTAGCCAAAATGTGACAGTGATGGAATCTAATTGGCTTTTGATATAAAACCCTTAAGACCCGATTATAAAGACTTGCTAGTGGTTTGAGGATAGTGTGATTAGTGTGAGACCAGACAGTAGCTCTGAGACCTACACTCTCACACCAGAGTGTGAGAGTGTAGGTCTCACACTAGATTAACTGATGTGATTAACTCACATCAGTTAATCACTGATGTGAGTTAATCACATCAGTGATTAACTCACTGATGTGAGGATCAGTGAGTTAATCTCTGCACAGTGAAGAGTCAAACAATGTCTAATAATTTTAAAACAGTTTTGAGTGGAGCATGTTGGATTTCTGCTGTCTGGACTCACGGCGGCCCTTCGTTCCCAGGATCCTTTGCGGCTCCCGTGTCCGTGTGGAGATGTCCACCGGCATGTCCAGGAAGGGCCGCGGGCGCCCCAGCCGCCGCCAGTTTGACCCCAACGACCGCTGCTACCAGTGCGGCGACCGCGGCCACTACGCCTACGACTGCTACCGCTACAGCAAGAGGGGCCGGCGCAGCAGCAGGTGGGGGGGGGGGGCAGCGCCGGCCGCTCGGCGCCTGGCGGCTGGTCGGAGCGGCGCTGACCCGGCCGGCCGTCTCTCTGTTCCAGGTCCCGGTCCAGATCCCGGTCCCGCTCGCGGTCCAGGTCCCGCGGACGGCGCTACCGCTCTCAGAGCCGCAGCCGCAGCCGCAGCTACAGCCGGTAGGTCGCCGTGGAAACCGCACAGTCGGCTCCGTGACGCTCCGTGATGCTGAATGTTGTTTCCTCCGTCTGTTTAACAGGAGCCGCCGCAGGTCGCCGTCGTACTCCAGGCGCAGGAGCAGGTGAGACCGCAGCAGCCTGACCTCTGACCTGCAGCAGCCTGACCTCTGACCCGCAGCGGCCTGACCTCTGACCTGCAGCGGCCTGACCTCTGACCTGCAGCGGCCTGACCTCTGACCTGCAGCGGCCTGACCTCTGACCTGCAGCGGCCTG
>CAEGAF010021391.1:0-16347 GCA_903067075.1 Micropoecilia bifurca | reverse complement strand
GCCCGGAACGTCAGCTGGAGATAGGCACCAGCAACCCTCCCGACCCCTCCAAGGGACAAGGGTGCAAAGAAAATGGATGGATGGATGGATGCTTAGAAATGATTTTGTTCTTCTTGAGGTTTCACTGTGGAACAGGTGTAACTCAGTAAATTTGAATAACAATGACACGGTTCTCCTTTTTAGTCATTTAATTCAAAAAGTGAAACCCAGATATTACAGTGAATCATTACACAGAGTGATGCATTAGGGTTTTTTTTTATTGTTATTCATGTTTAAAACCCACTTTTTTTTATTTTGAGTTTTACAGAAGATATGTAAAAGTTTTAATGCAGAAACGTGAAGGTCATGTTGTATTTTAAAACATAAATTGTTTACCCTGCCAACAATGCAGACGAGCCGAGGAGCCACAAATGATCCTTTCAGTGTCGTGCTGCGCTGAAGCAATAGCTATTGAAAAAACTTCTCAGCAGACCTACATTTCTGATGTTTTCTCAGATATTTTCTCATATTTTCTCAGTCTTATTTCAATTTTCTGAGAAGTGTCCATTTGCCATGCAATGAATCAATATAGTCAAGTTTTAATTAACTGAGATAAGAGCATTTTAGTCATATTTACAATTGCCATGTGCCACCGAAACATAACACAGATGTCATTCTAAATTATTTCATGCTTTCTCGGCATGCACACGTTCCTCAGACACTGAGTTGTAGAATAGTAATGAGGCACTTTGTCCGTTTCCAGGTATCTGTGTTTGGTTATGGTGCTGATAAACTGGGGAACTGGCATCACTACTGGGAGGAGAACCGCTACGCCGGGGCCTTCAGGAAGACTGGTGTTCACAACGCTGATTTCGAAACAGAGGTCATCCACAGACTCAACAAGGAGGGCAAGGTCAAGCTCTACCTTTGACACTCGCATGAGGACTGAAAGATCTGGTACTTAACAACCAAATCTGAGCCAGATGTGTGCTGCATAGGTTTTTGTTTTGTTTTTCAAACATGGGAATAATTGGACAGTAATCAGATAGCTGTTTTTTCTCTTTTCTGATGCCACTTTGCCTTCAGCAGCTTCCTTCTGGTTGCTGTTTTGCCTATTTTCAGTCACCAAGCATGAAAGCGAACTGACTTAACACAGCAAACCTGCTGGGCAGCAAATATGTATTTACAGACTTCTGCTGCTTCAAAGATGTTCATTTTGAACAATCAGCCTTTTTGATCCCTTTACTGACTGTCATTGGTCACTGATGCCACTGGCCACCATGCATTTTGCTCTGAATGGGAATCAACCACCAATTTTTTGTAACATAAACTTTTGTATTGGATTCTGTAGACACTACAAAGGAGTAACCTCTTTTTTTAAAAATAAAAAGCACTTTTTTATTGAGGAGGAAATGTTTGGTAATGGTAAGATGATCGCTTTGCTCATTAACCATACGCAAACATGGATAGATGTATTGGCACCTCTTGTTTGAATGTGTAAAAATAATAAAATAAATTAATTTTTGTCTGCAGCAATGTTTAGAAAAGTCCAACTTTTTTCATTTGAGACATTATGTATTCACACTTTGAAGGGGAGAATCCAACTTAAGAAATAACTAATTTTAACAAAATCAACCCAGCTGTGACTATTTTGTGCAAATCATTTTTGATTAAAGAACGTGTCTTAGTCATATCTCATATTTAGCAAAGTTGGAGCAGCCAGACAAAAGGGGGTTTTATGTTCATCTGGCCATGTGTTTTGGATCATTATCCTGTGTGAAAATCCTCTTTTGAATTAATGACAGATGGGAACAAATTAATGAAGAGATGGAGTGTATGGAAAAATGAGCATTGCTATCAAGGTGTGTTCCTGGGGTGCTTGGAGAAAAGGAGTGAGGTAAATGTCAGGTGAAATTAAAAAGAGTCCCATTAGACTGTTAGTTCCCATAACCATATGACATTATGCTGCCACAATAAAACATCAATTTATTTGAAGGATTTTTACTCACCTTTACCATGAGTGCCAATGAATGTTTGCCTTTGTAAGAGTACTTCTAGGATTTTGTATAATTTATAATCCTTCCAGGTCCTTTAAAACCGTCCTTCTCTATAGAATCATGACTGGAAGGAAAACGGAGTCTGCATCTAGTTTTCTTAATTTTTTTTTTTTTGCTATAAACTCAGCCTAAGATATTTTATTTTTTTGGTCACAGAAAATCAGATGAGCCTATGTTTAGCTACTAGCAGTTTGAGTTTAAATAATTTAAACACCTTGCAGGGTTTCTGTTTATTTTTAACGGGATATTGTCTTCCAGTTGGTCACAATCGGCAAAAGCAATGCCACAGTGTGACGGATGTCTTTTAGTGGGACATAAAACGACATCATACTGATCATACTGCTACTGCATGATGCTAAAAAATATAGAGCAACTCATCAGTTGCTTTTTGTGGAGGAATCCTGTTTTTCTTTCCTTAGTTGAGCCAAATGGATAGTCATGATTCTTCCTTTGATCATGGTGACAAACATGAAGACCAACATAATTATAAAGATTTCCTAAATAAAACCTAACTAGTAACATGACATGTGGACTCGATGGATGACATGAAAATTGAGAACAGTTTGGGGTTCAACCAAAAAAGAGGCACCGACCAGTTCGGCAGGCGGCAATGACAGCTGCTGCACCTGCACTGTGAATGTACGAGAAAAAAATCTGATGCTGATCGTCTTGAATAACCAACTGAATGTGTGTGTCTTGCTTTACACTACAATCATGTTTAGAGTCCCCTCAGTGCCGATGTATCTGCATTCAACAGGTTTGTTGTTGTTGTTGCTGTTTTTTTAGTCCTATTGAAAATGACTTATGATCCAAGGCCAACTAACAGAGATGGAGGATTAGAAATTAGATTGCATGTGCACATTAAAATAAATCTAATTGTGTTTTGTAAAAAAAAAAGGCTTTTAAATTCAAAGCCGCAATGGAAAACTGCCTGCATTTTACACTGTTTCTGTGATATAGCAATATGTTTTTGATGTTTTAGGAGATGCAATGGTAAATTCACCCTTTCCTTATTAATGAGACCCAGTAAAATTTGATAATTACAGGCAAACTGATCCTTTGCAGGCTCAACTTGAGTGTAATTGAGTTTTGAATGTTTAAATGTTTATTTCTTATAATTGCTGCATTGAGAATGTTGAGATTTAAATCCATACACCAATGTGTGAAACTGCCCTGAGACTTATGCTGAGATGCTCCATCTGCTTCAGACAACATTGTTCTCTTTGAGAACATGACTTTTGTAGCAAGCTTGAAAACATGGAAAGTTTACCCAAAGAGACAGTGTGTTGTCTTTAGTCATTATCCTCTTTAAAACTCCAGAAATCTGCTGCCATTATTTTAATTATTTTGTTGGAAGCAGATGGAAAACTCAGAAATTATCGTAATGCTGGATATTCATCTGTAAACTGTTGCTCTGTCACTTTTACCAATTTGTTCATTGCTTGTTTCATTCAGTCCCAAAAACTGCCTGAATTCTCAGTTTAATAAGAAACATCTGCCGTTTTTTTTAAATATTTCCCTTCACTTTAACACTTTGCTTTGACTCAGGAAATTGCTGCCAATAAAATGGGAAACGAGCTATTCTGGCAGTTTTCAGACACTTAATGACAGAGCAGCAGGCCTGAGTATTAATTAACATCTGGATGCTATCTTTACTGCCATAATGTCAAGTTGTTACAGATACACCCTATTATACTTAATGTTTTTTGTGCCTTTAAGTCCAAATTGTTGCTCCTCACTGCATTCTGGGAGTGAGGAGTTTATTTAAATAAAGGGGCATCTTCTAATTATCTTTTTCTTTTCCTTTCATAAAAGTCCATACATGATGAACAGATTTAATCCAAAGGACCTGATTATATGTATTCAGCTTTAATTAGGCTTTCTGTTCGGACTGAAATGGTCAGTGTTGGGTTTCCAGTCACACACCAGTTTACGATCAGCAAGATCTAGATGCCAAACTGAGCACCGTGTTCAGCCAAAACCACAGAAAACATGTACCCACCGTCACTTTGACTTAAATAAAAGCAAATGAAACCAAAATAAAATTGGTTTTGTTCTTTTAGATAGTTTTGTTGCTGTGTTTATGGTGTTTTACACTGTTATACTTGAATGTCTATCAAAATATTCTCAAAATGTCATTTTTCTAAAATAACGTTACATGCCGAGTTAATGTAACTTATAAGAACCTGACTAAATTTGTATTGTTAAATTACATTCATGGTTGAAAATTTAAGCTTCAACTATAATAAGACTTTAACTTAAAACTGGTAAACTAATGTAAATAAACTGGTTTAAAAAGTTTCTTCCTGGTGAAGTACAAATAAAGCGAAGTGTAACAGAGATCATGAAGTATATTTTTAATACACTCCATTGTTATGCAAGATGTCTCAACATTTTATCAAGCATTTCAGGACTGATTGCTGTGTCCGGTGCTTTTTGGTTCCACTAGTATTAATGTGAAAATAAAACCATATTTTATAGTAGTAGTCGTACTATGAAATAAAGAGAAAAATCCAAGAGTTTTGAGTACATTTATTAAGTGGGCAAAATACCATAAATCATTCTTTACAAAATCATTAGTTGAGAAAGGAAGATAAGACAATTTCCAGTGCTTATTGTTGGAAAGCAGGAGCAAATTGTATCATCATGGCATTAGATGCTATCTGTGTGTCAACTGGTTGTTTGGAAGCATAGCAGGAAAAGAGGCTTTTCTGTCTGACCATAACACATGCAAACGTCTACTCTAAATGTTAAGTTTTTACTGAAATCATGTACTTCAGCTGGACTAAGATTTATCTGCTAGGCAGATAATACGTGGAAAAGCACCTCATAGATGGATTGGGTAAATCCAGGTATTAAGCCCTTGCACAACAACACTCACTTTTATGGGGAAAAGTAAACGCTGCGAGTTGAATGTCAACGTGACCTCTAGGATGATTGGCCCAATAAAAGCATAAAATGAGCAAATTGGAGGAGGAACTGTGGCTCTGTGAGCTGTCAAGAAGCAGGATGCCATGTTGTGGTATATGGGATCATTAACTCTTAAACTTTCACATGTTAAGCAAAAATGAGGACTGCTAGAAAAACTGGAACAGGATATTAAATCCTACTGAAAAGGGTCAAAGGTCCTTCTGCCTGTATGGTCCAGCCTTGTAAATGTTACAGGAGAGTCAGTGCTGTCCTGTTGGTACAGGGGGTTGTACAAACTTTTAACAGCAGGAGCCTGTAAGGGTGGAGGGCGATGAATGTACAGATCATAAACAGTTCATTAACAGCTTGATGAGGATCCTTGTGAAAGTAGTTAAATGTTACACTGTAAAGCTCACTTTTTAAAGCATATTTAAATGTTTTGAATGTTAAATTTTGTACGAGCAAATCATGTCGATAAGCATGTTCTGAGTTAATCTATGCAGGCCAAACTGCATGGAAAAATGTATTTGGGTAATTGGTTCTTTTTTTGAGTCGTTCTATGGCTGAATTTTTACTTGACATTGAACTGGCAATAGTTTCTTATAGGTCATTTTTGTTTAACAAAATAAATATTTCTAAGGGAATGGAGAAAAGATGCCAACATTTTTTTATACTATAAACATGTCTAAACAAGCTACAGGAAGAGTCATTAAAAATAAATAAAACATTCAAACATTCACTTGTGTGTGCTGTTAAACACCAACAATTTTTCCTTTTTTTATATATAGATATATAAATAAAAACACAGTAACCTTTACAGTACATTTCAACCGAGGCTTGGTCTTTGTAAGCTACGAATTTTTTTTATTAAAAATAACTTTAATTGAAAAATCAATCCTCTCATCATCCAGTGGTGCTTCTTTCAACATCTTGCTTCCACAACTCATCACATGTCTATGGAGAAAAATAGTTTCCTTGTTCTCTAAAGAAAAATAATTACATTTTTTGTTTCACCTAAACACTGAGTTAAGTGGCAGCAGTTCACCACAGTTTCTGCTCAGTGAAGTGTTGGTATAATGAGACACAAAGGCAGCTGAAGGCTCATTCAACCTTCTTCTTCTCTTGAGTCTTTTACCAAACCTGTAAATACAGGAAGCTGAGTTTCTATTTATGTGTTGATGACTGGTTTCTACTGGATTTGGAGCTTTGGTCTTCAGTATCCAGGAGTCCTTGGAAAGGAGCTTAAATTGTGGCAGCCTTTGCTGGTGTCCTGCAGGTATCGCCACAAAAATGCAACAAAAGTAATTAATTTAAATGTCACTTAAAAATGAAGAAAGCATTTCATCTAAGTCTCACAATAACCCACTGGGTGGCTGTCACTTAGTCTAACTTTCTATCAAATGTGTGCTTGTTAGAATAATAAATAAATGTCCTATAAGTCATGAGTCACAGCTGATTGTTCAGCTTGGCAACACTCCCTGACTTCAGTCACATAAATAAAGTTTTCTGTCCAGAGCCGTCCATTATGTGCTTATAGTAAATCCAGACCTGAGGTTGTTACGGTTTGCAGGACCGAGATCTCAAGAAGTTGCAGGATGCCAGACATCTGGTCCAAATGTCTGACCTGATCCAGTAAATGTTAGGTTTTACCATCTGTCCTGCTTCCTATGAGAGCCCAGTTCAGTTTCCAGAAGTGGTGATGTGATCTGGATCTCTGCTGGCCTGAGGATCTGGAGCGGGTTTACGTCAATCGGACAGCAGCTGGACGAAGGAGGCTGGAAACAAACCTCTCTGGTCTGGTTCCTCTTCTATATAACCATGCTGTACAAAACACACAGAATGAAGACATTTACTGCAAATAAGAATACATCTTTCAAAAAATATATATTAATTGTAACAAGAATTCATGAGAATTTCTCACATCAGTTTCAGCCAATCAGAAAAAAATAAAGAATGCCGATACTCACCCACCAGTCGCTGTCCTCCTGCCCAAGAACCACCAACACCTGACCCTCGGAGAAACTCAGTTCATCATGGTGGTCAGCTTGGCAGTCATACAGAGCCTGAGCCCGCCGACTGGCTGCTCCACGAGGCTGATTGACAAAATATTACTCTTGTTAGACAAACAGTCAGCAACAAAATGAATCGGGCTCTTAAAACAGAGGTTCGAACGTAGTAACTATTTAAAACGGTTCCATCAGACAACCAGATCTCACCAGTGATCTGCGAGGAAGCGGCTGAGGGGTGGGGCCTCTGCCGTCGCTCTCAAAGCTCTGAGAGCGCTGGCTGATTGGAGATCCGTTCGGAGGCGCTTTGCTGGCCGGGTACAGGAAATGTGAGGCGCAACCTTCACTTTCTGTCCGTCGAAAACCTCAAAGAGAAATTCATTTAAGAACGTCTAGTTGTTTTAAAGAGGGTGTGTTTTTGTTTTTACGATATTATAAAAAAACTCTTTTGCAGGTGGCAGTTTAACATCAAAAGAAAAGGATTAGAAAAACTTTATTTACATGCTTACATTGTGAAATAAAGAGGAGGAATTCTAAGTGACTCATCTTGTGTTTACATGTTCACATATGTTCACATAAGCCTTGCCAAGGATTCAAGGAGAAAAGCACAACCCTGTTTATTTTGGAGGGATATTCTCTAAGCTGATGTTTCCAGCTTCAAAACTGATTTTTATCTCCATGTCGCTAATTTTAAAGCTTAGATGCATTCACTGTTGAACAGCATCACTTGTGATAATATGAAAATATAGAAAACCTTTCAGAAAAATACAGAAAAACTGAAAGTAAACAGTTGACGAGGGCAGATTTGAGACTACTTTTGCATTTATAAGTTAGCTAAAAGTAAAGGAGATAGCAGACTTTCTAATTTAACCACAATCCATCCTTTCTATAGTGTAGCATTATTTTTTAAATAGTATTTTAGGTCCAAGAGACATGAGGAGCACAACGACAGCAATACTTTGGCGTTGCTTTCCCCTCATGAGTAAAACTGTCTGAATCTGTAAGATTCACACAACAGCTGCAGGCATCAGAGTAACAATGTCAGTGAGAGCTGGAGCAGATATTGCAGCATCTCTCTCAATGTGGAAGAATAGTTTTAGTTTAAAAGTGAATTCATTTAAAAATGACAACATTGCATAAGACAGGTAGACGAGGCATAAATAAAGAGTGCAGTGGATGTGTCTGAGCAGAACAGGTACCTCTGTCCGGACGTTCGGTCAACGAGCTGAGAGGAGAAGATGGACTGGAGTCAGAGAGAGAAGATCTGGTTATTATCCTTGTGACCAATAGAGGGCAGTATAATGCTTCATACGGAACAGCTCTTTGATGCTCCCCAATGGTGTCAGTTAAATATATGATTATTACTTAAACAGAACTAAAATCAAATTACTATGCCTTTTGACACCTGACCCACTAATTATGTGCTACTCAGCTTTGGGGTTGAATTTCAGATGTTTGCTTTTACTGCCAAACATTGCTTAGCATTAAGAAGTCACATGCTTTGATTTTAACATTTTCCATGAATTTCACCTGAAAGCCAGTGTTTTGTGAGTAGACATACAAATCTAATCCAGTTTGTGTTAAAATACAGTGTAATCATATCTCAGATACTCACACACACTTCTTGAAGGAGGAGTCTGGACCACTGTAAATCCTGGGACTGGCTGGCAACCCGTGATCTGTGCACACACACATAAACACGCAGACATACAGAGTTAATGACAGTGTTACTCTGACAGACTAACTGCAGGGCGCCTGTCAGATATTACCCTGCTTATTAGACTCAGAGCAGGTCCTCTTGTGCCGGGCAGCGACGGGAGGGGGAGGTGTTGTCTTTCTGTTTCCTGATGTGGGGAAGAAAACCTCCGCCTCTTCCTCCTCTTCATCCCTCACTCCATCACCCCCAGCCGGAGGCGGAGGAGGGGGAACACAAGGGGCTGCGAGATAAAAAAAAAAAGATACTCACGATTCAACCAGAAAAGCTTTGGCTTTATATGCTGGAATTTCACTGAGATGAAAGTAGTTGCCAGAGCTGCTCAGATGCAATCGCTTCGTGTCGACATCTGATAAGCAGAAAGACTGTCTTTTGTTTTTGTAAAATAGGACGATAATTAACCACAACAGTGAATGACTTTTGACAACAATACAGGCATTGTCATCTCAAGATAATAGACTTGCAACCTTGAGTTACTGCAGAAATAACATTTTTCTGCAAGTCACTTTCGAAGCCATTCTCCACTGAAAGCTCAGCATGAAGAGTGCATATTCAGTTAATTAGGGAATAGAAACAGCAGTCATATTTTTCAGATGAGTAATTATGGGAATAATGCTGGGGAAATTTATTAACAGACTTTAATCAGTGTGGAATATAGTGTGTAAACAGCTCCAGCTGTTTCCAAGCGTAAATAGATAGTAGAAGTATTTCAATATTTTTATCTTCAAATATCTGATATTAAAAAGAAACACATAAACAGCTAGGAATGAAATAAAAGTATAGCTCAAAAACAATATGTTGTGCTTTCAAAGATATTACCAAAACAATTCAAAACTAATGAGCTGACCTTTGACCCGGGGCGGCAGTGGAGGAGCGGGGGAGGACGGAGGCGGAGGTGGAGGGCTGGAGGCGGAGCAGGTTGGTCGGCTGTGCAGGTCCATGGCCATGGCCAGCCGCCTCCCCACGCTGAGGAGCCCGGCGCCTGGACCTCCGGCAACGGAGACGGAGGAGGAGGTGGAGGTGGACGACTGGCTGAAGCTGAACGGACGGGAGGAGAAGGAGAACGACGGGGTGAAGACCGAGGATGATGAAGATGAGGAGCGCTCCTTCTTTACTGGACCATTCTGAAACAAGAGAGAAAATAAAGTCAGTGGACGCAACCAAAATGAAGTAACAGTTTCTGCCATCATCCATAAGCTGCAAAGTTCAAAAAGAGATTTTTTTAAAGAATATAATCTGGTCATTTATAAGTAATTTAAATCTCTATTTTCAACTCTTTAATGGCAAAATCAGAAAAAGAAAAAGAAAAAACTAAATAAGAACTTAAAAGTTAAGCAGACACGCCGTTGTCATTGTTACCCTGTCATCAAAGTCGTCATCACTGTCGTACAGATCATCATGACGAAGCCTCCACTCATACTCCACATGGACGTGATGGTTAAACTGGTTGGACTGGGCCTGCTGCAGCTGCAATCAAAGCGCAGTCATTTAGTAGGAGGAAAGGAAGCCAGCTTGTCAAAATGAAATGAAAATATATATTTTTTAATTATTTCATTACCTTGGCTGATTGGACATTATTTGATTTGATTTATTCATGATTGCAATTACAGAAATTTCTGATCATTTTTGTCTCAAATTGTTTTACTCCTAGTCAGTGAGAGCCTACAGTAACTACAAGACATACAGAGAATACAAGACAATTTGTATTTTGATTGAAATAAATAAAGTAATCCAGAATCAGGCTGAGGATCTCACCAGCGCCTCACATTCACTGTGTTTCAGTCGGCGGCTCACATCCAGAGCAGTTTCTCCCAACTCATTCTCTGCGACACAGAGAAATTATGTTGTTATGTATCGATGATTATTTGGGTTAGAAAAAGAATGCATTTATTTTACAGGAGGGTTAAAAAACAAAATTATTCTAAATCTTTCACTAGTAATAATCTGTAAATTGAATCCCTCTCTAGTTTCTAATAATGTATTAATATTAGATAAAGAAAATATATTTTTTAAATGTTTAAATTGTTTTAATGAAACAATGTGTATTTGCATTACTGATGTGTATGTTGGCTCGGGCTCTCAGCAGCAGCTTCACACAGTCACTCTTGTCATGCAGGCAGCTGTAGTGCAGTGCAGTGTTTCCTGCTGAGGTTTGTACGTCCACATTGGAACTGGAAAAAAGAGAAAACCTATGCAAGTAAACATGCAGGTGTGAACCTTACCACTCTGAGGCATAACAACTACACAGCATCATCACAGCAGACTGACCAGTTCTGGGCCAGAAAGTCCAGGATGTGCAGCGACGTCCTGTCAGCAAACAGGACGGCTAAATGCAGAGCCGTCTCCCCCTTCTCCTGTTGGTGTGGAAACATACCAAACCTTTTTATTGACATCTTAGGAAAATTTCAGAAACATCAAGAAGATTTTTTGTTACAAAATTCCCAGCTATTGCTATTTTTTTCAGGATTTTCCAGCTAATAAGAGTATCTAGGAATTTTAGAAAACATTTTTTGACATTTATGATATGTAATCTCTTAGTCTAATGTCTATATAATTTTTTATTAATTAGATTAATTGCTATCTAAAGCAACAATTAGATGCAATCTACACGCCTAAAGATTATTTGGGAGAAATACCTGAAAAAACAATCTACAATCACAAATGAGTAAAACAAATAAAATCACAAAACTAACTGTGATGCTGTGGCCTTATTTTTCTTCCAAAAACAATGAGAACCTTCATAGAATACATTGTTTTATTAACTCTTTGAAAAATCTGAATAGAAAACTGATAATGAGTTATTATTATGTCTTTCATCAAAATCATAAACCGGTGAGTAGAACTGAAGAGAATAGTGCATAAGAGAGGAACCAAGACTCTCGGTGAAGATTGTGCAAAGAGGAATGGTCAAAAATCCCAAGTGGAGGTTCTGTTCCATCAGCACTCAAAGATTTGACATCAGTGGTGCTATTTTTTTTTGTGAAGAACTTGTGAAATTTTCTCACTGAATTAATGTCCTCAGACATTTTAATTTTAAACTTCTCTCAAAATTCTTCTTTTATTTCTACTGCAAGTATTTCAGTGGGTTTTTTTTTTACACGTCTTTACATAGAGGAACACAAGTGGAGGAAGCTGCATTTTTGTCTCTGGTTGGGTTCACCTAAATAGATGTTGACACTTGTTAATTTCTTAATCTGTGTGTAGGTGTGTGTACAAGACAATAAAGAAGTGACAAAGCAGAAGTTCAAGAAAGATTTTGAAAGATATTATGAAAGTCTGGAGAACTATTCTCTCAAAAAGGCCTGGTTCACACCGGCAACATACTACGTACTACTGGTATTAGTTTTTTACCTGTAGATGGTTAATGTGTGGTTACCTGTATGTGGGTGTGCAGCGGCTGGCTTAGCTCCGCCCTCTGAGCGTACAGCTGGATCAGGCTGTAGATGTCACAGGTCTTGGTTGCCTCCTGCAGGCCAAGTCGCAGCGCTGCAGAAGAACTGCTGAACCTCCTCACAAAATGAACATCCTGATACTTTGACAATATGAAATCTTTGCGCTCCCCCCTGTCACAGGCACACAATGTTTCAAATGTGTATTTTCTCCAATAATGGACAATAGTGGGTGAAACTTACATATGGCTGTTCTGGGAGGGCTTCTGTGATGGACTAAGCAGATTTGCCTCCAATATGTCATTAAAGCCAGAGTTTCCAACATTTCGGGCCAGCTGAAATAAACAATCAAGAACATCAGTTTATATCATTTTATGCTCATTGAACAGGAAATAATATGTTTCAGTTGCAAACATCAAAAGCACGATGTAGGATTTACCCAAGGTTCAACCACAAACTGCCTTATTGGATAGAAGGCTGGGTCATTGGTTGGTTTCACTGATGGTTAACCAACCAAAAATATGAATACATTAAACTTCCTTGGGCTTCGTCAGCTTATATTGATTTCAACACAGAGTTACTTGGGCCAACCTGGGCCAAAAAAATAACCTACAGGTCCACAAAGGTAAGTAGAGGATCAATGCAGTATAGAGATGTTCCTTACTAGTAGGTCTGAGGTTCCCAGGCTGTCCAAGCTCAGAGACTTGATCCTGGACACGTGGACGCCCATCTCCCTGTGGATCCCTGAACATTCGATACAGGTCAGGATGCCTAGATTTGTTGAGACCCATCCAGGATCTTCAGAGTGGGAGAAATGTGACTTTTACACTTGAAATGAAATGAATAAGAGTCAAATAAGACGTGATTATTGGCAGACAGAGGTTACCTGGAGCGCCACAGTCACAGCAGTAGTTGTTTCCCGGCATTCTGCGGATGTCATCAGTGATGGCCCGGGTCAGATCCTCCACACTGTTCTCACCCCCTCCGCCTCCCCGCCTGCCCCCGTCCAGGGCCATGCTGAGAGCCTCCTGCTTACTGTTACTGAGCACCGAGATCCATCTAAACATTCACAACAGAAACAAAGTCACAGTCTCCTCTTCAGACAAAACTTTATAACTATTTAGATCATTCTGATGTAGATTTCTGCCGTTAGAGTACTACATACAAAAGAAAACACCCAAGATTAACATTGCATCCTGTAATATGTTGGCATACATCACTCATATTAAACCCCAGACAGTAGAATTTAAAATCTTTTATGCAAATAAATACCAGGTTTTGCTTTGTTTCATTGACTCACTTTCAGCCATGCTGAGTATTTCAAATAATGAACAGTTGTTGATTTTAGACAAAAAAAATGTCCAGATTAATAACAGATGAGAAAATTCAAACTAAAAAAATAATGCTTAAATAAAGTTTTGTCCTTGTTTTTGTTGCAAATTTAAAAAAAAAAGAGAGACTTACGCAACGCACTCAGCTTCGTCCTCAGCCAGGAAATGATAGGTCCGATTATCTAAAGGAGAAAGTTCAAAAACATTTTTATCAAGTATGTAATAAATATACCAAATTGTTTTTTACTGTCATTTAAATGTAAATATTCATGTACTTGGATATTCATGAAATTTCACTTAATATCATGCAGATATGCTTATTCATTACATTTCTAACTATATTTCTAATATTTAACGAGTCAAGATTTAACTGGAAATGAATGAGCACAAAACATTTTTAACACAAAACACAAAACAATTCTGTTTGGACTTGAGTCTGGACTGCAGAACGGTTTTCACTTTATGCTAAGTGCCCTTTTCGACGTGTCTTACGGGAGATAAGGTCGAAGCATTTCTTGTCCTCCACGCTGGGTTTCACCTGACAGGTGAGCAGGTTTAGTCGGGTCGGAGGTTTATTTGGCTGAAATACAGAAAAAAGAGCTGACAAGATGCAAATACTTAAACCCTGCATGTTTTCTACAGCTGAATTAAAAAAAAACTAAAGCAAAAACATTAAAAGCGATGGGACCACATTAGAAGAGGTAATTATTTATTAGATTTCAATTTTCATTAGTGGCTCGAAAAATCAGCAATAAGTAATACACACTTAACTATTAACCTTGAGTGAGATAATTAAAGGGTAATTAAACCTTGAAATCCAGAAATACTTAGTAATCTTTATTAAAACAATCTATTTTTTAAGTAGTGAAGTCACAGTATCAATAAAGAAATCTTAATTATGACAATTTATCTGGTAAAAGTCAGAGGATGCAGTAACCTGCAGTAACACACACTCACTGTAGCATGTGCAATAGTCAGGTAACAGTTGTGAACTGAACATTTCCTCTTCTGCCACATTTTTCTCAACCTGCAACACAAAATCAATATTTTAGCAAAGCAAATAACACAGGCTTACCATTTTTCAATACTTTAAAGGTTTGAGTGAACACAGGTTTTGTATATATGTATTTTCACTAAAAAACAAGGTTATATCAAATTTTTGATACTAATCAATTTCTGCAAAACATTATAGGTTATGTAAATAGTTTTCCAGTTTTAATCTTGTGCCAGATGGAGACAACACACACTTTTGATTTCACTAATTTTACCAAAAAACTAGCTTTAGGTCATCTGACTGAATTTCATGCAATTCACTAAAGTGAAGTATCTTTCAGATGTGGTCTGCATGTAATTATTAAAGGGCCAGTTCAGGTTTTGAAAATGTCTTATCACTGTTATCCATCTGAGCCTTGAACTGAGGTTATCAAACAGCCTATTTCATGAGTAGGTGTAAAGCGGGAACAGCCATAATGCAGGTGTCAAATACATCATAATAAATACATCAGAGTATTTAATCACTAATCCAAACCATGCACATTGTTATAGACATATAACTTTTCAGATTCAAAGAAATCAAGAATTTTCCCCATGAAAAGATGTACAAAAAATAGCATTTCATTGCACATAAGGATGTAATGAATTATTACCTCTCTAGATCATGTAAAGTCATTCACTGTTGATGAGGACAAGTTAAGTTATTTCTGTTTATATTGTACTTGATGAGAATCCATTTTTCATCACCTTGTCATATGTTATGATAAGCACAAAAATATCTAAATTATAAATTTGGTCCTTTGGTTTTTTAATTAAATATGTCCTCTTACATAACTCCTAAATTAAACATAAACAAGCTTGTAATGTTTTTTGGGGGGTTTTTTTTACCCGTCGCTCTTCTTGTAGAGGAATCCTGCTCTTTCTGTTCCATACTGTTTATCTCCCAGAAGTTGATGCATGCTGTACACCTGCTTAGGTAGAGAGTCCTGCAGACACAAACAAACCATTTCTGAATCAGCTGGTCTGCAGCTCAGTCTGAGTCATTGATAGGGTCGGAGTCTCAGACCTGCTCTGTGTGGACGACTGGCCTCAGCTGATCCCTGATGGAGCAAAGCTGCTTCTTCTCCTCCTCCTGACGCTGCTTCACCTGTACACACCAACAGGTGAAATCACAGTTCATAATTTTTGCTAACAACACCTGAAAAAGAACAAATATCCATACATCACCTCTATATTTTTGCAGCACCTATTTCATATAAATATCTTTCTGAGACAGAAACTGAAATAAAATATCAAACTGAAGACAAGTTTACGAACAAAAAAACAGATAAGTACATAAATAAAAAGTAAACCACAAAAAATAAGTGACAATTCTTGGTCAAGGATAGCAAGTCTCATATTGTAAAATGTTAATGAAGACTGCTGCAAAGTTTTAAATCCAGAATGTACAGAGGTGCATTGCTGCAGAAAAGTCCTGCACATTGACTGCAACAGAAAACAATGTTATGAAACAGCAACATTTTTCTCATATTATTTTTGTGGAGCTAAAAAACTTTGCAGGAATTTGGCATAGTTATTTGAACTTCTCTGTAGATTTTTTACCCACTCTTAAGCGGAAACATCGTCTGATGGCAGAAGACTGTGGAAATGCCTGACAGCACTGAGATCTTCCTGAACATTAAATATACAAATGGACTAAATATGCACATTTTTTGTGACCCTCTATGGCATTACTTTTTGTTTTTTTTGGGAAAAAATATTTTCCTGCATTCTTTGGGAGCTTGTTGGTCCTTAATTACAGATCAATCACAAAATTGGACCCTGATGCCTCCCGGAACCGGATTTGGGTTTGTTGCCTCAGGGCAACATTGCGCTACAAGGGGCCTAAAATGCCAAGTTTTCTACATTGATTATGAGAAATGAAATACAAATCAAACAAAAACTATATTCATAAAAACACTTTTTTTG
>CAEGAF010021390.1:0-20657 GCA_903067075.1 Micropoecilia bifurca | reverse complement strand
ACATCTGAAGGAATCACTCTAAGCCTGATGACCTGGTGAAGCAAGCAGTGAGTGAACAAGGTGACAGTTGGATGTTATGATATTTGCAGATGGAAAGAAAATATCAATATATATCGCTAAATCGATATCATTACACAGCCCTATGCTTAGAGATGCCTTTCATTCATAATAACTGTAACACTGATGAATGTATTTGATGTATATTAGCTTGAGGATTTTTATAATGACATTTGACAAAAAATATTTAATGCTGTCCACTGTGTGTTTATGGTGTAGGGCACTTTGAATTTGACTCCTTCCAATTTATCAAGAATTTCAGAGCCTAATGCTATATAGCTTTAGCATTCTTTAATTGGTTTGCAGTATTACACTCTTTATGTACACTGTGCATATGAAATTATATGCAGTCATAACAGTAAATGCCTTAATGATTTCAGGCATAAAACATGTTTTCCATATAATAAATTTATCAAATTTAAGAAAAGTACCAATGTAGTGAAATATGCATACTGTGGTATACAGTGTATAAGAGAAAAATATAAGATTATCTATTTTGTTTGTTTTGTTTTTTAGATTTCTAAATTGTTTTGCTAAATTGTATTTTTGTACTGAAATTAAAAACTAGTTTACCACAAAATGCTTGTACCTGTTTATATTGAGCAACATGCATAGGATGTCTTGGCGATGATTAAAACACAATGTTGTGGAAACAAAACGGAGGACTTCCACTCACCTGCTGAGGCTCAATGCGAAGCTGACTTGTGTCCACTTGGTCTTCACTGGAGATCTTCTCCTTTTCCTGAACCTCGGTTTTCTCGTCCGCTTTACGGTCTTTCTTTTTGAAGAGTTTGCCAAACCCATGACTTTTCTCTTTGCGTTTCTTGACTGGTTCCGTGTCGGCTGGTGGGGAGTCAGTGGTTTCAGACACACTTTCAGCCGGAGCCGGTTCTGGCTCTGGTTCAGCTGTCACATTATCGACTTCAGCTTTCGTCTCAAGTTTTGGAGACTGCAGCTTGCCATTCTGATGAACTGTGATGTCACTCTTGACTGTAAAAACAGAAAACCAGACACAATGATTATTTATTGTTGAAAATATCACTAAAACAGACTCTAAGAAAGTCCTGTTTAGTGTAAATATGGATTCTGAGAGGATCTTTTTCAATAATTACATAGCTGTGTCTACTAGGCATCAATGCACATTAGGATTTGAATCCACTCACATGCAACATTTAATTGATATTATAGCGTCTAATTCTTCATGAAGTAAACATGGGCTAGTCGGTGCAAGAAAGTGGCATCTTTATCTCCAGGGTCAACATTCCAGCTCTTAGACAAACTAAAGAGCCTGTGGGAATTGCTCAGCACTGCTGTCACTGCAGCGACACGAACCTCACTGTGACAGATCAAATAATCGCTCCTTGTCAGTGTTCCTGAGACGACGCCCAGAGTTTACATTAGGAGATCCGACACGGGACCCAGCTGGGACTCTCTGTATTTGCAGAGACTTATGAGCCTGAGTGGTAAGTCAAACAGGGACATTTAAAAGGTCAGCCGATTTAGCCTGTGATATTTTCCCAGGAAGTGGAATTTGGTGAAAGATGAAAACAAGAAGGATAAATAGTTCCAGTGCGTAGCTTTGCTCATTCTGCCGGCAAACCAAGGTCTATTTTGAGTCAGAAATTTAAAAAAGTCACCATCAGCCTCCAATCCATTGAGTGTGATGCTTGCAGAGATGCCATTCACTGATCCATTTTCATGTTTTTCTGGAATTGTTCCATTCTATGGACAAATAGAGGAAACAAAGCATCTTTATGAACTTCAAAAATAACACGTAGCTACATCACAATCAACTGTTTTAAGGCATGCTGTTCTCCCATGTCCATTCTGCTACTGATGTAAGATTTTGTTGTACATGTTTATTGGTTACTATGAAGGATTTTTACCTGATTTACTTCTTCAGGAACTGACTGTTCGTTTCCCATGATGGTCCCAGTCTGGGTTTTCCACCCTTTCTTCTAAAACACATACAGCACAATAAGAAAACTCTTGGATATGAAATGTTATGTAGAGACATAAAAAAAAATAGATAAATCAAATATTTGAATCTTTAAAGATACAATTAATGAGTATTGTGAGTATGTTTAGCCAAATATTTTACCTTGTGACACTCCTGTGGGTCAAGTGACTCCAAAAAAAAAGAATATAAGCCTGTCAGAGAGATGGATGCACTCCTCCTGTCTTGCTGCCTGCGTATAAAGGCTGTTATTGACAGACTGTTTTATGTATGCTTTAAAATGGGTGTGACTGTTTTGAAGCAGTCAGCTGGATTTTGTATAGTAAAAGAAATAATCTTAATCCATCTCAAAGTTTGGTGATTTCCAAGTTTGAAAACATATTGTAGTGAATTTACAGGGGGGGCAATAACGCAAACACATATTTTCATTGAGTTTTAAGGTCTACTGCACAAAAATGAGGCAGTGCAGGACAGGTTGTTGATGACTGTCACCCAGAGCAACAGGATACGAATGAAGGATGTTGTTTTGGCATGCATCCAGTAGTAATTTAAGAAAAAAATATATGGATGTTTATACTAATGTTGCTTCATTTTCTTCCTTTTTAAAGGAGAATCCTGAATATTTATGTAATTGTCAGCATTTTCTGTTTCTTATTTTTGTAGCATGAATCAACCCTTGAACTTTGACTTTTTTATTTACAGAGATTCTGCTCTTCTGCCCACTTTAAATAGACTGCTAGGTTTTTATCAGACAAATGTATCCCTTCACCTAGACCAAAATTTACAACTTTTATGATTCAAAGACCAGTTTTGCCCTCAGTCTTGGTAAATAAAACGTGTTTAGAGCAGCTACAGTTTTGATGTTACATGTTCCCCTTTGAAAAAAGAATGCTTTTTTATAGATATCTTGTTTTTATTTGGAAGGACTGTGTTATCTCTATTTTTCTATTCTATTTCTATTTTTATGTTAAAGAAAAACTTTAAACTTTGGTAAAAAAAAAAAAAGGGAAAAAATTATTAGTACATTTTCTCTTACAGGACATTGATACTGAAAGGAAAAATATATTTTTTAAAGCCTGTGGCTCCAAGAAACATGTTTTTACTCATGTTTTTACTCATGCTTTTATTTATCATTTTAAGCCACAGTTATTTAGAGTCGCTGACTGTCAGCTTCTGAACATAAAAATGTTTTCCAGACATTCCAATCTGTAATTGTATGATTCTGCATTGCAGCTGCTTTAATCTGTTTTAACAGATTCTTTACAGATTAATCTACAAATTAAGCAGTTTGCTTCAATGTTGCATAAGCAATGTCAAATTAATAATAATGAATTTTTTATTCTGTGCAAAATCTAGATACTTTCAATAAACAAAACAACATTTAGAATAAGCCATTGCAAAAAAAAAAAAAAACCCAAAAAACTTTTTGGAGTGTCACAGATGTGACTTTTGGATAAAGTCACATCTGTGAGGTTTTCTGGTGTCACACAGGAAGAACTCTTGTGACAGGATAATTTCAGGGTGCCTTTAACTCATTGGCCAGTTGCATGTCTGATGCAACACATGACACACAAGAGTCCACTTTTGATCTGGTGAGACACTACATCCATTGAGTCGACCACAAACAAATGCTCTGGAACAAAGTGTGAGGCCATCTGTCCAACAGCTGAAGCTTGGCTGAAACTGGGTCATACAAGCACTGAAGGATGATTCTGAATGTAAACTGAGCCAAAGGTCTGTCAGCGAAATACAGTTAGACTAGTTTGACTTTGCTCAATAAATAATGACAGCACTGAAGTTTTAGCGTGCTTTTGTTATCAGTTTGACAATATGGGAATATTTAAGTGATCTTAAAACCTAGTGAAGACCAGAACATGTTTTTTTTTATACATAAAAGTCTTGAACTGAGAGCATGTACTTTCTTTTCACAAAAACTCTACCATTAAATCATACATCATACTCCTCAATTTGTTTTAAGTATATCAAGAATTCACTCTATGTTTCAGTGAGTCTGATTATACTTAGCTTTACACCAACTAATTTTTTGCATTTTTTAAAAGATGCATTAGTTATTGAATTGAAATTCTTATGATAAACCTTGTCATCCACAAAAACAATGTCTCAATTGTAGGCTACAGTCTGCACACTAAGGTGGGAGTTGGATTCCCCTGTTTGGCCAATGCACTTCATGCAAACGCTTCATGGCTTACCAACACAAAGCAGCCTACTGGTTTTATTGGAGGCAGAGACCTTCACAAACAGGCCATTGATTTTCAAACAGAAAACTGGGATATTTGCAAAGCTCCTCATGACTGTCCCGAATCTTTGTGTGTAACAGCTTAACAGATTAATGGTGCTCTTACCTCGCAGATGTGTTCAGCAAATATTTGACCTTGGGTGCAGTACTGTTTGCTGTCCAAATACGAGCAAAGCAGCAGTTCCGGTTGATGTTGGATCTGCATTGGAAAGTTCGCAGATTTTGGTGTTGTGATAATTGTTACATCTTAATATGCTGTTGAAAATGTTTAAGCAAAGCATGTAAGTGCAATGAGTGTTTAATATAAGGATGTAATTTTGATTGTAGACAGTACCACGAAGAAAAAAGGAATAATGTTTTATGCATACATTTTTTCTTACGAGTTATCTGTTTATTTTAGTTATTGGACTTTCTCAAGGGAATCTTTTTTGTTGTTATTTGAGATAGTTAATTATTCCTAAGTATTTGGTTGCTTGAACTGGGAATGCATAAGAATTATTTGCTTGAACAAAGTGAAAAAAAGTTGAAAATTGTTCCAAATTCTTCAAATGACTAGATTTGTAGGCAATGAAGCTGGACAAGTGAAGGGAAAAAAGAGCTGGCTTGCAGCATATCAACAGTGCCTGAACAGTGTGTCACCAAAACGTGGGAAAAACAATAGCATTGTCCAATACTGTGGTGAATTTCTAAAGAGAAGAGCAAACAGATAGAAAGAAAAAAATGTGTATTGATTACTACAATTACAAAGTAGCAGCCTTTGGTCACCTGCAGCTGAAGGATGAAGTGAGGCAGTGAGGCAAATAAAGATTTTAGTCAGTGTATAAAAAACTAATTATTCTCTATTACTTTTTATTAGAATAGAAGTGGTTTGTTTTGGAGTAGGGCTTTTAGGAGTTCAGATAAGTAATTTGCATTTAAAGCATTTGATTAAAAGAATAGCACACAGTGCTCTCATTTGTTTTATTTATAAATCATATTGGCTTGACAATACTTATGGTGAACAATTCCTCTGGACTTAATTACAAATTAATAAAAATAATTCATGAGCAAGAACATGATAACATAGTAAATGTTTGGAAAGGTGTTTATTTAATTTGTTATGTCCTGAATTTGATAGCTTGGATGGCATGCAGCCTTTAATAGACCCAAATCTGGTTGCAAGAGTCCTTACAAAGACTTAAAAAAATAATTGTTTAATAAAACTACTCCTAAAGGTTTTTATTTTTTCTTCAAAAAAGTTTCTTAAAAAATTTAACTGAGCGAATACAACTAGTTACTACTCACCCCTGCCATGCATATGGGTATAAATCTGTATGAGTGCAGTATGTTGTGAAAACGTGTTTAGCCGTGCAATGCATTCGTCCTCCGGTAGGAGGCGCTGCTGCAGTCGTGTTCTGCTGATCACCGCTCTTCAAAAATAGAAGAAGTCAAGATGGCAGCTGCCACCATGAAGGGACCTGTAGTAAGTGATGTTTTAAAGAAATACCTTTGTTTCTTGGACTTTTATATTCAGTATGTATTTGCGGAACAAGTCAAAGAGTTGAGGCGTTGGAGAGATAGAAGTCAGAAATATTGATATCAGGAGCATTTCTAAATTCATGTCACATCCTCGTGCAGTGAGCTAGCTAGGAAGCTAGCTCCATTCCCTCAGCTGCTAACTGTTATTCTTGTAGTTTAGGTCTCCAAATATGACGAATGTTATCTCAAACTTAACAACTGCAATGGGAGCCAACAGTGCACAGATTTGTGGTTCTGTCTGCCATATTTGACGTATATTTTTGGTGAACCTGCTAACGGAAGCTTGGTTACAGGCGGTTGAAGACGTTGTCGTCACTTTTGAAGACCAGCAGAAGATCAATAAATTTGCCAGAAACACGAGTCGAATGGGGGAACTCAAAAACGAAATAGAGTCGAAGAAAGTAAGTAGCACAACGATTTTAAAACTACAGTGATGTCAACATGAAGACTGAACTATACTGAGTTGACCAGACATGCATATCTGAAATTAATGCAACATAACAATATTCCTGCTGTCCTGATGTTTACCAGAAGGTTCTGATGTTTAGTTTGAATTAGAAGAATATAAACATTCTTTACTGTTCACAAAGGATATATATAAACAAGTTTAAAAGAGTTTGCAGAAGAGAGACATTTGCAACATCAGAAAAATACGACTTATCAGTCATTTTTAAATTAGCATACTCGCATCAAATGACGTATTAAGAGAAATAGGATAATTTAAAGTTCACAAAATGAGCATATCTATACAAAACAACAGAATAAGAGGTGAAGAAAATATGCAAATAATGGCAAGAATGTTATTTGACATGAGAAAACTGCTAATAATAACAGGTATGTAAACACTTTTTGAGTTTGAGTCATTTGGGAGCAGTGGTGTTTATAAAGATTTCATGTTGCAAGAAAGGATTTGCAGTAATTTTACAGAATTGTTATATTTTTACATTAATAATATTACATTAATATTTAAATTATGACCTTCATAGCATTTATTGACAACATTTTGATTGTATCAAACTCGTGTAAATATTATTTCTTTATATATATAATTGATTTATGTCATTAATAGTGGTAGGTTATTTTCAATAAGGAGTTTTACATCTTCCTGAAAGGCTGTTGAGCTGCTAAATTAATGTTAACATTTAAATAACCCTCAGCGTAATTGTCTGCTAATATCACTGTGCAGAAAACGCTGCAGAACCTGCAGGACGCCAGCGATGAGCTCATGATGTTGGATGACGACTCCTTATTGGTCCCTTACCAGATTGGTGGTGTTTTCATTGGCCACTCTCAGGAAGAAACACAAGAAATGCTAGAAGCTGCCAAGGTAAGTATTTGTCACTTAGCACCTGTTATTATTCTGTCTTCTCTGAAAGGTCAATAAGATGCTGTTCTGTTGGAGTTATATTGCAGAAGTAAGGGGGGGAGGGTGATGCAATTCAATCAGGGTTTTTCCCCGACTGGGAGCTTAACACTGAATGTGACAGGCAGCCAATCAGAAAGCGGGGATTCTCAGCCTGCTTTCTGAGGGGACATGGGGAATCCCAAAGCATGGCAGCTGCCATGCTTATAATACACTGGGGTGACGTGTATTTGTACTAATACAACTGTGTGTCATCAAGTCATAATTTTAAACAACTTGTTGATAAGTGGAACAAATAGTTGCTATTTTGTAACCAGAGCTCTTTTGGAGTTTGTGAAAGCTTGATGTTTTCCAGGTAAAGATGAGAATGTGTGGAAAATGATCGCTGTTTTTTGGGTTTATTTTCTATCCCACTATTTTCTCTCCATTTGTTCATTCGCCCATTCATTCATTTATCCACCCATTCATCCATCTGTGACTAACATTTTTAGCTCTAAGTTGAAATGTATTGTTTTATTTATAGCACGCAGCAGCAGCTGGTCTTCGCTGCCTCACAAGGTGTAAACCCAGCAAGAGCGTCTCAGCTCTCATGTTGCGTTTGAAGGCGGCTCATAAAAACAGGTTGCAACTTGTTAGCAACGGATTAAACAGTTTTAACTTCTGAAAAAGTTGACAGAGGACACGGATATGGGACGTGTGGGAGCTAATATTTTATCAAATTGATATAGGAACAACAGACTATTGGCCATTCCAAGGTAAAAACAATTAACAGCTTCCAGGCTCATTACGGACACCATGAAAACTCAAACCAAACAAGGTGTTTCAGCAAAGTTATCCCACTTTTTCCAACTGCATGGGAGAACGGTACCTGATGGGGAAACACGAATCCACATGACTTCAAGTAAAACTTTTTTTTTCAAACACATCCGCACTTTCAAAGTTTCAAAGAACCGAACACCAACCAGGCGCAGCGAGAGCATTACACGTTTTTGATATGTACCATTACTGTGTAAACACAGATCATAATGAGAACGTTTTTGTGTAAATAATCCAACAAAAATGGAACAAAAATGTTTTTGTTGTTGAATCATTATCATGTAAACACCCCCTAAATATTAGTCAACATCTTCTGCATTTGGACCATTAATTCTAGAACGTAATTGTTTTTTTTTTTGTTTTTTTCTATTTCTTTTTTCTGGTGGCTTTATGCTGGACTTTTGTTTGCAGTAAAAATCCAGAATCATTGCTGGTTACTTGACAACTTACTGCAGACCATAATAAGTTGCACAGAGAGCAGGTTCACTCCATGCTGCTCACATGGGCAGCAGGGGGCAGCAAGAGCAGGAAACACCAGCTGAGGTTCCAGATGGATTAGTTTGGTTCATTTACAAGGAAATTCTTGATAGGTGTAAGAAGTATATTCAAGTTTAGTCTTTATTTCAATATGGTGTTTTTGTTTGTCTTGAAAGTCTGCTGTCCTGCATGTTTAGATGGTTTCTTAGTTATGGAGATTGATTTGATCAAATTAATCTCCATAATTGAGTACTGACCAGCTAATTTAGTCATTTCAGTCAGCTGTGTTGGACAATATAAGACATGCAGAGTATCGCCCCCTGGAGGCTGAATTACACACCGCTAATGTAAACCATGAAAAACATAACTGAAGATCTTATTACATTGATTTGATTTCAATAATTTATTTATGATTTATCAAACTCATTTGTATTTTTTTAAATTGATTGCCAGGAAGGCCACAGTCTTTTTTTTAGCTGTAATATAACAATGGTGTCTTCAGTCAGAGGGTTCTTCAGATTTACAGGAATACAAACCTCTACATAATTGGAATTTCAAACATATTTTTGAAGACATTTGAATAATATGAGTTATAACAACATATAATCCTCTGGGATTATTAGTATTTTTGAATAGAACTGGTGTCTAGAAATTCTAGAATATATTTTTAAATTTGGTAATCTGTTATGCAGTTTTGAATAATATAGTCTAGATTTTAGAGGTCCTAGCTGATGTACTGTTGGTTGGACAAGATACTGAAAATACAGAGAAATGACACTTTATTAGACTGGACATTGGAAGACAATTTGTTTTCCAGAATATAAAAATAACACAGTTTAACTAGGTAAATGTTTTATACTCAAAATTAGCAGAAAACCTGCTGTTTACAGTAGGATTCTTTGCAGAAGAGGTTCCAAGGGCAAAGTGGCTGCGAGACGTGATTCGTGAGTTTACTCAGGAAAATCCGACTCACAGACAGAATGTTAACAAGGGCTCCCTGCCGTTCTATAATGGCTGTTTGTTTCTATGTTGACCTCTTCACATCCAAGACTTTGAGCTACAGGAAAGAATAAAAAAGTTTTTAGAGAAGAAAATGAAGCACCAGCAAAAGTTTGGAAAGCTTCTCTCACTTATGGTCAGTATTAGAAAGCTGCAGGTCAGAAGTGAAAAGTAATGTTTCCTAATGGTTGATTTTTCAGTAACTTCAAGCTGATAGTAACTTTCACTCACTGAAAAAGATACATTTATAAAACACATTCAAGAGTTTCAAAATGGATTCTGCTTGTCTTACAACTGGACTGTCCGCATCTGTTGACAGGAAGCCCTGGAGCAGGAGGTCAAAGGCCTGGAGGAACGAGTGACAGAGATCCAGCAGGTGCTGGGCGACCTGAAGGTCCAGCTTTATGCCAAGTTTGGTAACAACATCAACCTGGAGGCAGATGAAAGCTAAGCTGCCAAATGGGAACTTGAGGACTTTTACTTTTCCTTCCAGCTCATGCTTCAGATACTTGATGATGCCAACATAAACGTGGATGTTGATCGTTTGTAGGTTCTGGCCTGCGTTTACAGAAGTCTGTGCTTTAATATTGGAAAGCATATTAAAAAGGACAATAACTGTTAATATTTGGTTATTAAATGAAATAATGCCGACATTCTCACATGCATGTACTCCTCAATACTTCTTTTTGTGGTTTGTTACTGTTGATAAAACAGAAGTATAAAGGGGAACTTAATTTAAACCTGTTGCGAGTCTTACTGTCTCTAACAAGAACCACATTAAACTAAAAACTCTGATTTTCTGTCATAGATGTTGGATAAAATCAATGCTCGTCCCTGATGCATTTAGTTTAAATAACTATACTACAGCAAATTGAAGAAAAGTTGAAGAAAAAGCAAATTTATCAAGAGTCTTGACTGGATCTTCTCCAGTGTTTTATTTGACAGCGTAAAAGTTGTTGGTCACTGTAAAATGCTTTGCCCTCATTCATTACTAAAATGTAATTGCAGGTTTATGGCTACACTAATATCTCAGATGGATATTTTGCACATCAGTCCATGTCTTCATCAAGCTGAAATACAGAAGCAGTGAATATAAAAGCACCATTTAAAAATCGCTGCAAGCAGCAATCACTTTATTTAATCTGTTTAAGGTAAAAATCCCTCAGTCAAGTTTATTACTATTCTTTCACAAAACCAGAGCAAACAGTGTCGACTTTGATTTACATAATTTATCTGTGCAAAAGTATTAATCTCTTCCAACAACTTAGAAATGTTGTGATTAACCAATAATGAAGAAAATCCTAGACATCATAAATAACTTCAGTATCTTAAGTCAAGGGGATTTATAATATTGCATACATAGTAGCCAAATATACATAAACCTACCATTAACCTCCTTCCACATTTGTCATTCAATCATGCAACATTATAGGAAGAACTAAAATACAACTCAATTATGTCATCAATGCGAAGGCTAATTAGCATGATCACCAATGGCTGCATATGAACATTTTCACTTTAATGGCAAGTTGTTTCTTTGCCATTAGCCCCTTGAGCTGTGTGTACACGAGCTTGATGGACGGCACTAAGGCCCTCCTCCTGCCTCTGATTGGTTGCTTAGATTAGGAGTGGTGCATTTTCTGCAGATTGCAAAAGTAGCACTAGGGACAATGTTTGTTTGCATACTGTACTGTCACAATATAGTGACAGTTTCCACAAATGTCTAGCAAACTTTTATTCCTGTTTAAAGTCACATACTGGAGTTTTAAATATGGCATAATCCAATCTCAGGGGGAGATCAGCAGCTTCCTTGAACATGTAAATTATCTGTTGATCGATTGACTCCTAAAACTTGAGGAAAAACGTCTCAGCTGAATTGATTTTGGGCAGCAACAGCCTCTACAACATTATTGCTGATGTCTTCCCTCCTGGGAATCTGTAAACGCCTCCTTATTATCCATTTTTTTGCTGTATTTATTTAGCAGTTCCTGCCTGCTGCTTAACCTTTTAATTCCTATGCATGCTGCCTGGAGGGAGAAGTTTACTCCTACATGTTTTTGTATTTAGCCTGTAATGTAACAATGTTATATGTGCTGCGGTTCAGATCAGGTTGTATTGATCCCACTTTAACTGTTGGATTTGTAAAGCCTAAAAACGGAAAGATTGCTGACTTATCTAGAGTCGGTTGGTTTTAGTAAAGAAAATGGCAAAGCAATAATCAAGAGTCATTTGATAAAATGACTCTGAAACCATATGCATGTGGAGCAATTTAAGATCAAAGCAAAAAATTTGGATTTATCAAAACTATATCAAATCTCTAGCGTAGATTCAGTTTAATTTAAAGGCATAGATCGATTTTCTGTGCTTGTCTAATGATATGGAGAGTCAGAAGAGAGAGGGACCAACTCCAGGAATCAACAGGTGAGAGGCTGGAGAAAATCCTGCCCTCACATTCAAGCTGCACAAATTCAAATTGAAATTAGTTCTTACAGTTTGTTACCTAATTTATTGCAATAATAATGATTAGTTCTTCAGCCCTCCCCTTCATCGTGAGTAAACAAACCAAAAATAAAATGTTCTGTGTCGGTGTCCCTGCTGACAGCGGCTCCCTGATGTTTGGACCCTTTGAGTATCCATGAAGATTATTTTTATTCTGCTGCAGCAGGATGGGGGTAAACACTCAGTTGTTGTGAAAATACTCCACCTCTTTTTGCTTTCATAGCATGTTTCAGGTTATCGTCCTTCTGGAATATGAAACACCGGCAATCAGATTTGTTTTGTTCGACTTAATCTGAGCAGATTGTAGATCCGTCTGCTCCTGTCTCTTGTTTTCATTTTGTTGTCCTGATGACATGTGATCTTCCAGGATCTGTCCTTTAGGGATGGGATGACTATACATAGTCATTGATTTTAATTTGATTTGTCTGAATAATACTGTTCCTAAAATGATCCTGAAGCTGCCCTTGCTCTTGAACTAATGTGTATTTTCTAAGTGTCTTTTTTCCCCCCTTCAGTCAAATATTGAGTTAAATTAAATCTATGAGAAGCTTACAAACATCTGGACTGGCATTTTCCCAAATTACTTAAAGATGTGTGTTAACATCTGAATTTGTTACATTATATATTTAAAAATTCCTATTTCTGGCTTTTAACAAATGCTAAAAAAATGGCAACGTGTCTGGCTTTGAACAGAAAAGGTTTGATGGCAGATAGCAAAGAAGCATTGTTTACAATGATTTATTGTAAACAATTTATTGTAAACAATTAATGCATAAAATGCATGTAAGCTTTACATGCATTTTATGCAACGGATAAAATGACCTGTTCTCAAGTTGTATTATTTTTGTTTTAAATCACCTCACATATTAGCTTTAAAACATATAAATTCTGATACAAGAAGGATGAATATCACACCAGCCCAAATGTGAACATCTCTTTGATTGCAAACCAATTTGAATTTTAAAAGTTCTCTTTCTACAGGGCCTTCATGGCCCCAACTGTTCCAATAGTCATAAAATGAATACATTTCAGGTGTAAATCTTGTTCCTCGCATTGCTATTGGGACAAATTTCCCCTCCTTTTTGCTGGATGGTTGGTGGCCCTCTCAAATATCAACAATGCACAAACCTCATTAAACCGCATCCTGGAGTGTGGCCCCCCGTCAGCTAATAAAACATCTAAAAGAAGAACCGGAAAGCTTGAAATCGTAGCAGACACCACTGGAGGATCAGGATCTCAATTAACAAGTCTCTCCTCCCGGTAGGTTTTTCTGCTGCAATGATTAAGAGGAGCTGCACCCACACAGGCTTGTCTTTATGAGCAGCTTGTTAAACCTCGGGCTCAGAGGAACACACATGGAAATGACTGGACTTATTTCCCCGATGGCCTTGTTTACTCTCTGTCCCTGCTCTTATTCTCTTTAGCTGCTTATTTCCTATCTATTCTCCTACTTCCCTGCTTCCGTTTCAACTACAAGCACTGAATGCTGATACATTGGACCCCTCAAGCTGATCTGCAAAAGCTCTTTGACAGTTTTTGCATGACCTTGTTCTAGTTTGCCAAATAAAAAAATGCAACTAATAATATTTAAGCTACGGTAATATATTATCAAAGTCTGCTGGAGGGCTGTTAAGGCCCTTTGGATTTTCAAGAACATGCATAGATTACCTTGAAGGAGCATCATGTGAAGTCAAGCTAAGGTATAAATTTGATATTCGTTCCCTGAATATTTTTCAGGTGTCAAGTAACAGCTGAAACATGCCAGTGGGTGTCTCTGTCTTTCCAGTAATTTTACAGCGAATCAACCGCTTTGACTTTAGCTTTAGGAAAAACCTTTTAAACATGTCTGCACATTGCAGATATTTAAGAATGCGCCTGTAAAGTTCACGTTCTGGCAGAAGAATCCTGAATAAGGGATAGGGAAATGTTCATAAATATTTTCATGTGAGAACAAAGTTGAAGCAGGACGAATGTGTGTGTTTTGCGTTTGATATGCATCAAACAGAGCTTGATTGCGTCTTCTATTCTTAACGAAGAGATCTGTATTTTCTGCAGGTCTGGAAAGCTGGTGCACCGTCTCCTGCTTTTAGTTCAGAGTTTGTGAACGCTTCATTGTTTTTCACTAAGGTGAAAAATTGTTTGCTCACTGTCTCCACATGTTTGGCTAAATGTCAGAAGAGTCAACCCAGACGTCTTGAGGAAGCCACAGCCATTCTTCATCACCTCCAGCTGTTGTGTCTCAGCCAGACCCTGTTCATTACACACCATCCTCCGCCTCTCAAAAGCACAATGCAGCACCTGTCAAACGGCAAGCTGAGCCCATCATGGACAGTAATGCATGTATTTGTAGAACCGAGAGCCCAACAGAATGAAGCAGAATGGATGTTTAGCTTGTTCTTAGCTCTGTTAGATGGCTAGGATGCCACGTGTGTTAATGTTTGATGACTTACAGTTGAGGAGAAAAAAAACAAATGAAAAAATGAGAGGTTTGAATTAAATATTACATAAACACAGTAGTTCCATTAAAATGGACAGTTATGAGAAATCAGGCAGTTTTTATTCTTGTTAGAAAAGCTGAGTGCAGATCCATTCCTCAGAACCGTTTTCGGAAATCTATCATTTCATCTCTGATACTTTTGCTCACATAAAATTAGCAATATAAGTTTTAATAATGACATCATTAAGATTAGATAGACATAGATCATACAAAACTGTGTGTTTTTTGATTGATACTGTGAACCCACCATGTTTCCTGGAAAAGGTTCTGAAAATGGAAACTCGGTTTGGCTTCTTTTTATTTATTTTTTTGTCCCTGCTTTGCAGTTATGATGCTGTCACACATAAGTCAGCGACTTTGTAATAGATTAGTAAACAGGTGCAGAGGTAGTATTTTTTTGGTGACACTAACCTCATTCTTTTCACTTCTGAAAATTGCCTATAAATACAGTAAGCAGAAAAAAAATCAAACGTGTGGAAATTCTGACCGTTAAAAGATTAATGAATTTAAATCAAGATGATTTGATATTCCAAGTGTTTCAGGAGGTGATGAGATATGAAAAGATACAAATCTACTTGCCTTCAACAGCGTAAACATGAGAGAATAACAGGGATGATGCACTGAAAATATTAAGAGACATCTTGAAGCTTCAAATAAAAGTGAGTGTTGTGAAGAGACAGTGTGTCAGAAGGCAACAAGAACAACGCAACAGAACTCAGAACGCAAATGATTAAAGAGTCAATAAGCCGTGTGTAGCATAAAACTGGTAGAAAACACTCAACGTGCCAATACTTGATTCACCTCTGATTGGTTCAATCCAATTAAACTGTAAGATTCTGTAAATTTTAACACGAATGAACCAAAAGCTGTTGAAGAATTTCCTTCCACTTTCCACTTCCTGTGGTTGGGGACTTTGTGTGTGGAAGTGCATCCCTGTGCAGGAATATATTCTGTCATTCATTTCATTACTGTCCATCAAGTTGATCAGCTCCGACAATAACGGCCCAATTCCACGGTGGCAGCCGATGAATCATCTGAATGATGAAGACAAGTTTGAATGTGAACCGATCCCTCGGTGAGCATCTGGGAAGCAATCAGGACTTCGAAGTGCTCTGAAAACAAATTAGGCATCCCAGAACCAGCATGCAGTGGTTTAGTTAAACGCTTGTTGGTCTTCCATTTATGATTTGCCAAATTGGAAATGGAAATATTTAGCCATGCACTGTTAAATCTAAATGTGTGGGAGTCAGAGCTTTCAAGCTTCCATCTATTATTTGTGTTAACCAGAAGTCCCAGAAATATATTTCCATCATACATGTCTGCATCTGTCATTAAATTGTTGCTTTACCCTGTGATTAGTGATAGGAACTATTGGAGGACAGAAACTGAAGTTTTCTAACATATTTGCTTATTGAAAGACATGGAGCTGTGACATTGTAATTTATTGATTTAACTTGGTCACTAGAAGGGAAAAAGTCTTAATCATGTTACCTTTATCTCTGACTGAGACTCACAAACTAGTCAATTAACGTGACAAAAACTACTTATTAAATTCTCATAAACATGCCGTTCAATAGCGTCGATGGTCAAAACTACTCATTTCCCTTAAACTGTTCCACATTTGGTCCAATTATAACCACAAACATTTATTTTTCCTTGATATTTTGCAATAAACCAACACAAAGTAACATCTAAAATTCAAAGTGGAAGAGAAATATTGTTTACAAACATCTGAAATGTGTGGTGCGCATTAGATGGGAAGTTTGTCTTTCTTAAGAGCCACCTCTTAACTTATTGTCTATAGTCTCATATTTAGCTTGGCTTGTTCTGTTACAAAAACATAAATTATTATGTTCATTTAATATTTTAATCAAACTTAAAAGCAAATTATCAAAGTACTGCCAGAACTAAACTTGGTAACTAATCTATGTCCTCAGTGCAGATTGGCATTCAAAAAATGAAAATTAAAAATTAATAACAAACTAATAATAAGTTAATAAAAAATAAATAAAATGCCTCTTCCTGGATGGGCTGAACATCATGGACATTTGACCGTTTAGCAAAAGTCTATTTTATTTTCTCCTTACTCCTCTTAAGATAGTTCTAATAATGACTCTGTGTCTGAAGTGGCCCAACTCAAGGAGTTTGACACAGATGTATCTCTCGAAGCTCTGACTCCAGGTGCACTCAAGACTTAGTGAACTCTTCAATGGACTTTTTTTTCCCATAAAGAGAGAACATGGAAGCTCCCCACAGTAAAGACCCAGCTAGGATTTCAAAATCAGGAATAACAGGATGCTGACTTAAACATTTTTAGCGACAGTGCAGGATTTGCGCTAAGGAAATTGAGATAACTGTCCATGACCGTAATTGCAAGGTGGACGGTTTCGTGTTCGCCGAGTATCTTAGGTGGCAGTCATACGACTGTGGGAGAATGGATGAATGTGAAATTCACGGTAAATCACATTAAGGAACCTAGCTGGTATTAAAAGTTACATGTGCAACAGGGAATCTCGCAGCCAGGTCCATTATCCAGCTGTGTGTGTGTGTGTGTGTGTGTGTGTGTGTGTGTGTGTGTGTGTGTGTGTGTGTGTGTGTGTGTGTGTGTGTGTGTGCCATTCCTCTAATGGCGTTCACTCAGGAAGAATGACTTTTCCCCCTTTTAATCTGGCAGGATGTTCCCAAAGTAGAGATTTCAACCAACGACCCTTCTGTCATATTAGAGTTGCGCCGACTCAGCTCTACTGTCACCTAATTAGTTTCAATTTATGGCATAACAACAGCACTGAGAGGGTTTGTTGTAGTCGTCTCCACAGCCATAACTCCTCCAGCGTACAAGCTTCCCTTCTTCAGTGAAACATATCCTAATTAATGGACTGAAATAAAAGTGGGAAAACAAGGATGTATTGTAACTTATCCTTTTTTCCCCCACCTCCCCCTTCCAATTAAATGTAATTGATGAACAGTGGCCCTAATTTCAGCACCAACATGTGCTTTTTGCGTCCAAGCAGGAAAAGACTCAGCGTTATTGCTCAAGGCCAATAAAACCTTGATTCATGTGTTTGGTGAACTCGTCTCAGGTCCAGGTGCTTTTCACCTCGCGCTCAGTCCTTCTGTTAGCACCTCAGCATGGCGCCGCGCTGTGTTTTCACTTCAGCTCCGGTTTCAGCGCTTCATTCAGCTCCAACTGGCGGGTGGAACTTTGATGTGTGCCAAGAAGCTCGTCTCTCGTCCTGCCAGCAAATTGTCTGTTGAATGCTTTCAATTAGGCCACTCGACCAACTCAGGAGAGAATAGCATGAAAAAGGGAGGCAGACGGGTGCAAAATGTTGCAGCACAATTAAGACTGGCTTTAATCTAGTTGGCCAGAGCTGAGAGGCTGGTTCATGCATGTAGGCCACGTCCAGATGAGGAACTTTTGGGTTAGCAGATCCAAAACCCAAATCATGACATGTTTATAATACGAAAATGCAGGAGGCACACAAAATGATTTACGCTTTCTTTTTCAACTTCAGCATCCATTTCTGCATTTCAGTGCTTTGTACATTTGGGTTATTAGATCTAGTTATTGGGTAAAATGACACAAAGCACTGCTAAATTATGTCGACAGCTGATTGCAATCATGAGTTGGTGCAAAGGAAACATGTCTGAGGAGCCGGAGATAGACACAAGGTTTCAATTTTGTCAGCAAATGCATCACAAAGGAGTTCAGCTGATTAAAAAAAACAATGTTTGTGGAAGAAAATTGGAAAGGATCAGCATATTTCTTATTATTCAGCACACATTACTATAACAAGAGTAATAATGAATTTCCCTTCAATTGGGAAGAAATTCAACCTATAAGGGAAACCACGTAACCTTATGTCCTCATTTATTATTCAAAACAACAGCAAGAAACTTTCCTTATTATTAGTTGATTTAATAAAGGATGACTCCAGCTCCTGTCAACACTGTTTTCTATTTCGCCTTATTTGCTGGATGTTATATCGATCCAAACGTGAGAGGAACATCAAATCCGGTCAGGTTTTTGGGTTTGTTATCTGTAATGAACTCCTGTTTTGAATAATGAATGTGTTTTGGGATCAAGGGTGAGGAATTCAGAATGTTCTGCAGTATCAGGAAACGGGACGTGGTATTCTCAGCTTTGAGGATCACCTGTACAATGTCCTAATATGGTCAGGTATTAAATGACCAGCATGGCAAGGAGTCAGTTTCAAATTCAAGTGTCCGGCATACCAACCTGAAGACAGCTTACCAGAGAATTTGCTAAGGACCTGTAATCTTCCCCTTATGGAAATATCCCATGAATTTCTCATAAAAGACATTGCATGTAAAAAAATATGTACCACATGGGAAGTGATTTGAGTTGCATAAAAACACTTTGCTCTGTGTGCTGCTGTTACTTCCCCCTCTGAGGGAGAATGAAGGCTGTTTCTACTACATGTGGATTTTGAATGTTCTGTAATAAAAAGTAAAAAAAAAACATGGGTTTCACATATTTCCACATTTTTACACATATGAGAAATATCTGATTACACGTTAAATGTGTGAATAGAACATGAAACATTTTCTGCATGTGACCCACATGTAGGAAATGGGGACCATATGGAAAGAAGTGAATTCCATAGGATTTTTCTGGAAGGGTTCACAGTGAAAATGCCAGTGTTGAATTAACACCCCAAAGTGTCTATATGTGTCCAAGTCAGCGGGTGTTAAAGTAACACTTTTGAAAGTGTTAAAAGTTTGACACCCTTTTTTTTGTTAAATTAAAATTGGTCTATAATACTGAAATGGGATTAAGAAAAGTTAAACTTTACATTTCTGCGTATTGTTTTGAATATTTTCCACTGGATTTGACAAATATTGACATCTTGTGGGTCAATTATCTACTTTTTTAACACCACATTATGTTTCGTGATCAACACTACACAGGTGTTACTTTTAATATATTTTATCACTAACACTGTTGTAAATGTTAATGTGACTCTGTAGTGTTGAATTTAACACCAGTTGATTTGGACACCACGTTTGGGTGTTAATTCAACACTGGCATTTTTACTGTGTTGAGTCAGTTGTATCAAATCAGTAGCACATTTCATGTCCTAGGGGTTGGAAACGCAGAAACAAAAACCTGAAATGTTGCTTACCTCACTAAGTGTGTCATTGAAGCTGCAGAGTTAGACTCTGGCTAAGGATGTCTGGTCAACTGCTCATGAATCTGACATACAATCGCTTTCTTGTTTGGTAAGGTTTGTAAATTTTAACATTTACTCTTTCATTCTCTTACTCTTGCTTGTTCTTTCTTTCTTTTACAGAACGAAACATTCTATAGAATATTATTTGTTGAAGGTTGCTGCTAGCAGCGAAGTCTTTTGGGTTTGGTTTACTTATTGAATTTTACATTACTGAAAGAGGCATCCAGGCCACTAAGTCAGCTTCGGTCAGCTCAGCTCGGCTCTCCCAGCCCTCGTCCTTGGATGTGAGTCAGGGAAGCTGCACATGTTTTATAAAGATATGCTGATTGAGAGTCATCACTAGCTGGAGTTCATGCTGATTTTCCCTCACTCACCACTTAGTATTTCAAATTTGGCTCTCACTTATGACAGCTGTAGAAGCCCCGCTGGGCTGCGTTATTTCCATTCTAACTAATAATGCAAAAGCTGGTTTGGATGCATCGCCGCGGCTTTTAGAGCCACAGCTTCCAGCGACGCCACAGCTGGAGCCAACGGCCCAAAGTGATACCATAGAATCACCGTGGTTCCCCAGCTCACTAATACCTGGTTCAGGTGATGCTGGAGGGGTGAATCTCCAACCCAGTGGAGCATTTTGTAGATGCCTTGTGAGTCTGACTCCCTCATTTTTACCTGGGTCAGACACTCTAAGTAACTATTGCTTCAAGTATCAAGTCTCCATCAATTCTATGCTTCTTTCAGCCGCCTTTTGACTCATTTTACAAAATCATCCTGTGGTTGCAGTGAATTTGTTCTATTTCCACATATGAACAGTAATGGACACCAAATCAGAGTATTAAATGTGTGCTTTCAATCAAAGGATTATTGATAATTTCATATATTTTAACAGGTTTTATGCAAACAGCAACATAAAGAGGCGCATCATTTTCAGCATTAGGGAGACCAAGGAGGACAGCAGACAGTTCAGGGAGGCAGTTAAGCAGTTTGAAATATGGTTAGGTTGAAAAAACAATATACCAAGCTTT
>CAEGAF010021351.1:0-11492 GCA_903067075.1 Micropoecilia bifurca | reverse complement strand
TTCTCTTTAGTCTTTTGCTAAAGATCAGGAGACATACTAGCCTAGCGTTAGCTTAGCGTATTTACCCAGAATGCCCTCTGCTGTAGTCCACTTCCTGCTTTTGGATTTTGGTCGGAGGATTATTTCTCTCTAGTCTTTGGCTAAAGACCAGAACCCATTTCTTCTGCTAGTGCTAGGCTAACATCTTAGCTTTTAGTGTTGGAGGATTTCTCTTTAGTCTTTTGCTAAAGATCAGGAGACATACTAGCCTAGCGTTAGCTTAGCGTATTTACCCAGAATGCCCTGCGCTGTAGTCCACTTCCTGCTTTTGGATTTTAGCGGTCGGAGGATTATTTCTCTCTAGTCTTTGGCTAAAGACCAGGAGCCATTTCTGCTGCTAGCTCTAGGCTAGCACGTTAGCTTTGGTTGTATTTACCCAGAATGCACTGCGCTGTAGCCCACTTCCTGGTTTTGGAGCGTCTCTGGCTCTCAAACCGAACCATAGTTCACTTCAACCGAGCCCAAACTTAGGTTTGGAGGACCAGAGGTCAGAGGTCGACTAGCGTTCACACCTCACCAACCGACCCGGACTTTGACTAGACCAGCAGACTGGTGTAAATACGTCTCATTCGGCTCTTAGTTCCACTTCCTAACAACTTCTAACACACAGCAGCTTCACGTTCCCCCGTCAGCCAATCAGGAGGCTGCATCTCTGCGCTCCCGACCTGATGGGACGTCGATGCTGGCGACCGGAACCGTCGCCTTCTGCAGAACGTCCAGGATGGAGCCGAACGGTTCGCGCACGGCGCCCTTAAAGCTGAAGCCAAAGATGGCGTCGATCACCAGGTTGTACGCCTCGTCGATCACCTTCGCCTGGGGGACAAAATGGAGTCAGGGATCCGCGCCGCGTCCGGCGGCGGCGGCGGCGCGGCGGAGACCCGACCTCAGGCATGTCCGTCAGGAAGGGGATCTCCATCTTCTCGCACTGCGTGGTCAGACCCTGGAACGGCGGCTTGCCGGGCCGCTTCGGGTACAAGATGGCGGGCTGGTAACCCTGAGGCGCGACACGACTTAGGAAACCCAAACATCAGGACAGAAACGTGGGAGGAGAACCGACTCACAAACAGCTTGAGGTGTCGGGCGCAGACCAGCCCGTCGCCGCCGTTGTTCCCTGGACCGCAGATCACCAGCAGAGACGGGCTGGCTTTGACCAGGGAGGACAGCGGGTAGGCCTGCAGGGGGCAAAGGTCAGGAACCTGAGACGGCACGGAGGACGCTGCCCTCCGCTAGGCTAACACGCTAGCTGTGGTTGGATGTACCCAGAATGCCCTGCGCTGGAGTCAACTTCCTGCTGGAGGATTTCTCTCTAGGCTAAAGACCAGGAGACGTTTCTGCTGCTAGCGCTAGGCTAACATGTTAGCTTTTAGTGTTGGAGGATTTCTCTCTAGGCTAAAGACCAGGAGACGTTTCTGCTGCTAATGCTAAGCTAACACGTTAGCTTTTAGTGTTGGAGGATTTCTCTTTAGACTAAAGACCAGCAGACATTTCTACTGCTAATGCTAAGCTAACACGTTAGCTTTTAGTGTTGGAGGATTTCTCTCTAGGCTAAAGACCAGGAGACGTTTCTGCTGCTAGCGCTAGGCTAACATGTTAGCTTTTAGTGTTGCAGGATTTCTCGTTAGGCTAAAGACCAGGAGACGTTTCTGCTGCTAATGCTAAGCTAACACGTTAGCTTTTAGTGTTGTAGGATTTCTCGTTAGGCTAAAGACCAGGAGACATTTCTGCTGCTAATGCTAAGCTAACACGTTAGCTTTTAGTGTTGGAGGATTTCTCTTTAGACTAAAGACCAGCAGACATTTCTACTGCTAATGCTAAGCTAACACGTTAGCTTTTAGTGTTGGAGGATTTCTCTCTAGGCTAAAGACCAGGAGACGTTTCTGCTGCTAGCGCTAGGCTAACATGTTAGCTTTTAGTGTTGCAGGATTTCTCGTTAGGCTAAAGACCAGGAGACATTTCTGCTGCTAGCGCTAGGCTAACATGTTAGCTTTTAGTGTTGGAGGATTTCTCTTTAGTCTAAGGAGGATTGGTCGCTTCCAGGACCAAACAGAACCTGGACGCGACCGCAGAAACCTTAAACCACCAAACCCAAACAGGCAGAGGTGGATTCCAGGCGATCCGAGTCAAACCCAGTTAAACCAGTGACCTGACTGGGCCAAAATCCTTCACATAAGAGCCTGAAAATAAAAACCTTAGCCTAAGGAAGATTCAAAATGGCAGCCAGATGTTTCTGCCTAAATTTGAAAAACTGATCACAGATGAATACAGCTGGTGTCAAATCATAAATAACTGAATCCATATAAATAAATCATATTTATGGAAAGTGTTTGGTGTCAAATCATAACCTGAACATTTTTAGTTATCTATTTTCTAGATCATGTGTTTACTTTTTCCAAGTGGAGGTTTTTCAAAATGGCCGACATCTTTATAATTGAGAATATATCTTGGCACTAAAATTAGCAGTAGTTATTAGCCACAGCTAACCAGCAGGTTAGATTCACTAACGACTAATTCAATAAACAAAACTCTTAGCTCTGCTAGCATAAACAGCTTTACACAAAAAAATACTAGCAGACGTCAACAGTTTGTGTTAGCTACTGCTAAACCAATAAATATAAAAACCTGAAGCTAACCCAGACGCTAACGCTAAACAAAAACAGTTTGTGGAAGCTATTGCTAAACTAATAAACATAAAAACCTGAAGCTAACCCAGACGCTAACGCTAAACAAAAACAGTTTGTGGAAGCTATTGCTAAACCAATAAACATAAAAAAAACTGAAGCTAACCCAGACGCTAACGCTAAACAAAAACAGTTTGTGGAAGCTATTGCTAAACCAATAAACATAAAAAAAACTGAAGCTAACCCAGACGCTAACGCTAAACAAAAACAGTTTGTGGAAGCTATTGCTAAACCAATAAACATAAAAAAAACTGAAGCTAACCCAGACGCTAACGCTAAACAAAAACAGTTTGTGGAAGCTATTGCTAAACCAATAAACATAAAAAAAACTGAAGCTAACCCAGACGCTAACGCTAAACAAAAACAGTTTGTGGAAGCTATTGCTAAACCAATAAACATAAAAAAAACTTAAGCTAAACCTAAACTGCTAAACATACAAATTTAGCAGAAGTTAACATTAAACTGCTATGCAAAACAGTTAGTGGATTAGCTGATGCTAAACACTAAAGATTAGACGCTAACCAGTCAGACGACTGACTCTTGGTGTGAGACTTTCTAACTGCAAAGTCTTCAGGTTCTGGTTCTGGTTCTGCTGCATTTCGTCACTTTAAAGTTGTTTAAACTAGACGACCAAAAGTCATGAAAATGAGAAACATTTTATGGCAGTAATTAGCTTAAAAGGCCCCAAAACGGCGTCCATCTTGTAAAATGGCCGTCGTCCTGCCTCCTCCTGACTGAAGCGGCTGAGAACCCGGCTGTTCCTGCGGCGGTTCTGACCCGAGCGACGGCCGTGGCGCAGCTGAGTCCGGCCAGCTCCATCAGCTGGTCCAGGCTGAAGCCGTAGAGGCTGAACAGCTCCTGGTCCAGCAGCTGGGCCTCTTCCTGCCTGCGGCGAGTCCACAGCTCAGGTTCTGCTCTCAGGCCGGGTCCGCCGGCCCGACACTCGGCCTGGACTCACCCCAGGTGTCTGACGGGCATCGTAGACGCCGCTCTGCCCGGGACGGCCAGGCGCTCAGAGGTCACAGGGCACGACCCCCACGGAGCCACAGCGCAAGGTCGCGAGGTCACCAGCAAGCCGAACCCCAGCAGAGCGCGAGCCGTCAGCATCCAGGCGGGTTCCTGCGAGGAAACGGGGAAAAACACCTGCGGTTCTCTCCAACATCCAGGAGAAACGAGTTCTGAGATTAGATCTCAGAACTAAAATACTTTAATTCTCAGAATTCTGAGATTTAAAAGTCAGAAAGTCAGAATTAGGGTCACCGAAAAAAAATAAATGAATCTCAGAATTCTGACTTTAATTCTCAGAATTCTGAGATTTGAAAGTCAGAATTAGGGTCACCGAAAAAAATTTAAAAAAATAAATAAATCTCAGAATTTTGACTTTAATTCTGAGAATTCTGAGATTTAAAAGTCATAAATCAAAAAACAAAAACGGCTATAAAAACTAAACAAGTAAAAGCAAAAAGGAGAGGAATTAAGTGCTGAATAATACATTTTTGTCAAATAATTTTGCTAATTACAACACATTTCAAAACGACAAAATTCATCCAGAAAAATTAAATTTCTTATTGACCAAAACAAAGAAATGAAAGGACATATTTAATATATATTTATATTTATACATTTAAAAATATATCCATTTATTTCTTCGTTTACCAAAACGAAGAAATAAATGGATATATTTTTAATCACATATTTATTTTAAAAATAAATAATTTTATTTATTTCTAAATAAATAAAATATATTTTTAAATATATATATTTTTAAATATATAAAAATATATATATATATATATATATATGAATATATTTATTTATACATTTATTTCTTCGTTTTGGTCAATAAGAAATTTAATTTTTCTCAGTTTTTTTTCCACAATTTCTGCCTTTTTTTGATGACAGAAAATGACAAATTAACTTGGAAAGTAAAATAAATGCTATAAAACCCTAAAACATTAATAAGAATAAGGTCAAACAAAAGAAGACAGGCATGTTGAGTTAAAAATTAAAGAAATACTAAAACAGAAATATTAATAAAACAACAGATTTCAAAACAAGCTATTTAACAAACACTGAGATTTCTTCATATTGCTGATGTATTGTTTGCTTACGTACATCCAAAATTATGAAATAATCAGCTTTATTAATTTGAAAATAAAAATGACAAGAGTCCTGGTTTAAAAAAACCTCACAGATACAGGAAAAAATTAGGAGAATAAACTTTATATCAAATGTAATAATTTTATCCACTAAAACGTTCCGCGTCCATTTTGTTTCACCTAACTTCTGTCGTCACATCCGGTCTCTGTAAACTCGTTTCCTGTTTGTTGCTCTTCAGGTGCTAACAGCTGTTAGCTTCCTGCTGCTCGGTTGAGTTTATCAAACATGGAATAACCGGAAACAATCCGCGGTCATTAAAAATGTTTAAATTTACAAACAGGTTAAAAATAGTCTTTAAAATAAACTCCGGACGAACCTGCAGCCTGGAGAAGAACCGCAGATCCAAAGATGAGCAGCAGCGCCGTGACCGAGCGGAACACTTCCGGGTTCAGAGCTACGGAACCAACAAAATAAAAGCTGCCGTTTCAAAATAAAAGCTCGGTCAGCGGGAGACATAGCAAGCGAGATGCGTCCCGTTTCAAGCTCTTCAGGATAAAACTTTCAATACGAATCTTCTTCAAGTGGGACATTTTAAAGTGTTTTTTACGGAAGAGGATTAGGGCCACCGAAAAAAATAAAAATAATTCTGACTTTAAAGTCAGAAAGTCAGAATTAGGGCCACCAAAAAAAATAAAAATAATAATTTTGACTTTAAAGTAAGAATTATGAGATTTAAAGTCAGAATTTTGATTAAATCTCAGAATTCTGACTTTAATTCTTAGAATTATGAGATTTAAAAGTCATAAAGTCAGGATTAGAGCCACTGAAAAAAATATATATAATTCTGAGATTTAAAGTCAGAATTCTGAGATTTAATCAGAATTCTGACTTTAAATCTCATAATTCTAAGATTAAAGTCAGAATTCTGACTTTAATCTTAGAATTATTACTTTAAAGTCAGAATTATTATAATTTTTTTTTCGGTGGCTTTAATCCTCTTCCGTAGTTTTTCTTTCATGATCAAACAGTAAAATAATTTCTGCATTATTCATTTAAACAAAAAAACGGATAAATATTTAGCTTGATAACTGAATATTTTCATAATTAGCCTTATCTGGCCTCTGAGAACAAAAGAAACATTTATTTTGTCCTGGAACAAAATAAATATTAAAGCAAAGTTCAATTCCAGTCACTTTACTGACAAATAAAATGTGATTCAACTTTTTAACAACTTGGTTTTTATAGATTCAAACCTATTTATATAAAATCACATTTTAATGGTTCGCTAACAAAGAGAGATAAACATTTAAAAAATACATTTTTAGAAAATATTTTTATTTATATCAGGAAAATACATTTTCTGCAGTTATGTAGCCCAGTTTAGCTAAAATAATGTTACTGATAATGTGAGATTTAACTGAAGCTAAAAACAGTATTGAATATAAAAGGATAAAAAACATTTCCTCTTAGTTTTTCTTAAAGGAAAAACTAAACTTTTAATCATAAGTCAAGTCATATCTGTAAGCATGCAAAGTGGAAATTAATACAAAAGTCAGAATTATTACAACCTAAAAAATGTTAAAAGTATAAAAAGAAAACTAAAAGCTAATATTTCTACACACTACTCAGATATAAAGTAAACTTCTTCTTGGTTGGTTCACATGATGGGACAGTTCTCCATCCTGGATCCAGCCTGGAACGAAACAGTTTGAAAACCATCAACAATCTGAGACAAATTAGTCTATTTGGCATCTCTGAGACGGAGCAGATGTTGGATTTGCAAAAGTATATTAACGGTCGCCTAATACACACACAGTGAAAACCGCGCCAGGGTCTGTTGGCAGAAACGACGCCTTTTCTCCATCGGTTGAAACTTTCCAACACGCATCCAATGAAAACCTGAGAGGAATATTAGGAAGCGACTGTCCGACTTGGAGGGGGATTTTTTTGTAAAGGACTATGGAAGATTTTTGAGAGTACCCATAAAATCATTCTACGATAATATTGTGAGTAAATCAAACAATCACAGCATCAGTTTTTATCCAGACATTGTCATTCATGCAAAAATTACACGGTTTATCCGGCTGTCGAGTCGAAAAGCGCTTTTAATTCATTTCGAATGGTCGGGCTTTTCAGCTGGCAGGCGTGTTTTATTCCACACAGCATGAAACATGCTGCACATAGAGGCAAAATGGAGCTTTTGCCACCATAGTACCTGATGCTATAGCTTATTCGGTTGTTTCCATAATTGCAGTTACATTTGATTTCCAGAGTCAAATGTCTTAGTTATTTCCAACACGGCTAATTCTATTTTTCCTTTTCCTTTTTTTTTGTGGCAAAATTTCAGCCTCATGAGGTTTTTTTTTTGGGAGGTGGGGAGGGGGAAAAGTATTAACGTTTTAAATATTTTGTCACAACACCAATGCAAAAAGTCCCCTTTCAAAAACAAGAAAAAAGTACAAAAATAGGGTTTAATTTTTTTAAAATAAGAAAAATTATCTGCCAACAGAACAAGAAAATTTATCTTATCAAGATTTTCTAAAACAAGAAAAAATATCTAACCACGATGAACCTACAAATATCTTAAAATTAGTGTATTTTTACTTAAAACAAGCCAATTTTGCTTGTGTTTGCTTGTAAGTGTAATAAATCTCCAGCTCGTCTTGGGCTAAGCAGTGAAAACTAGTCTCAGAGTGTTATTTCCTATTAAGTATATAATAAGAGTAAAGCCACCCTTGAATTCTCCAATAAAAGAACGACTCCACGCTCAGAAACGGCTCAATCAAAGCCCGGAAGCCCCTGAACCTCCCAGCGATGGACGTCTACCTTTCGAGCGGAGCTGCTGCTGAACAGGTAGGACTGCGGCGCCAGTCCGTCGGCGATTCCTCCGCTGCGGACCGAGCGCGACGCCGACGAACCGGAGCAGCTGCTGGGTTTGTCGGACGGAAGCCCACAGGAGCCGCAGACGACGGTCCGGCTGCGCAGGTTGTACTCGCCGTCTGCGCAGGTGCTGTGAGCCACCTGCTGGAGAAGACGGGAAGTTCAACCCGGTCAAGTAGGAGTAAGAAATTGTCTGACTCTTTTCACACCTGACGGTCCGTTAGACCCGGTTCTACTGGAACCAGAACATCAGCTCCTCCTCCAGCTGCTGAGTCAGACCAGCTGTTCCCCTCCTGGCCTGTGGCGGCGCTGCAGCAACAACCACTGGAGGAAACGACACTAAAACCACAAGACACTCAGAGCAACTTCCTGCTTCACCATGGAAACAAGATGGAGGATTTTAGTGTTGGAGGATTTAGGCTAAAGACGAGGAGACATTTCTGCTGCTAGCGCTAGGCTAGCATGTTAGCTTTTAGTGTTGCAGGATTTCTCCTTAGGCTAAAGACCAGGAGACAATTCTGCTGCTAGCGCTAGGCTAGCATGTTAGCTTTGGTAGTGTTTACCCAGAATGCCCTGCGCTGTAGTCAACTTCCTTCTTCACCAGATGGAAACAAGATTTTAGTGGTTGGAGAACAACAATTCGATGAGCATTCACACCTCACCAACTGGACCGGGCTTTGACTAGACAGATGGACTGGAGTTGGATTAAAGCGTCTGAATGGCTGTTGTGACTGCATAATAGACCTCTGGTTGGTTTGAATGCATATGTGAACGCCAAGCGGACCAGAAACCGCTCCAAATGCAGGAAGTGGACTACAGCGCAGGGCATTCTGGGTAAATACAACCAAAGTTAATGTGTTAGCCTAGCGCTAGCAGCAGAAATGGCTCCTGGTCTTTAGCCCAGAGAGAAATCTGGAACCTAAAAGCTAACATGTTAGCCTAGCGCTAGCAGCAGAAATGTCTCCTGGTATTAAAGAGAAATCCCCCAACTGCTAAAATCCTCCATCTTGTTTCCATCTGGTGAAGTAGGAAGTGGGCTACAGCGCAGGGCATTCTGGGTAAATACAACCAAAGCTAACGTGTTAGCCTAGCGCTTGCAGCAGAAATGTCTCCTGGTCTTAAAGATAAGTCCTCCAACCTCTAAAATCCTCCATCTTGTTTCCATCTGGTGAAGAAGGAAGTGGACTACAGCGCAGGGCATTCTGGGTAAATACAACCAAAACAAGCATGCTAGCCTAGCGCTAGCAGCAGAAATGTCTCCTGGTCTTTAGCCCAAAGAGAAATCCTCCAACACTAAAAGCTAATGTGTTAGCCTAGCGCTAGCAGCAGAAATGTCTCCTGGTCTTTAGCTTAAAGAGAAATCCTCCAACACTAAAAGCTAACGTGTTAGCCTAGCACTAGCAGCAGAAATAGCTCCTGGTCTTTAGCCTAAATCCTCCAACACTAAAATCCTCCATCTTGTTTCCGTGGTGAAGCAGGAAGTTGCTCTCAGTGTCTTGTGGTTTTAGTGTCGTTTCCTCCAGTGGTTGTTGCTGCAGCGCCGCCACAGGCCAGGAGGGGAACAGCTGGTTGGACTCAGCTGGAGGAGAAGCAGATGTTCTGGTTCCAGTAGAACCAGGTTTACTGGACTATCAGGTAGGAAACATGGTAAATCTCGAGCTGCTCCTCTCACCATGTCTTCGTCTTCATCTTCAAGCTGAGTGCGGCTCACCTTCCTCATGGCCATCTCCTGGTAGGAAGCCACATTTCTCATGAACTCATGTAGCAGTGAGATGTCGTTACACTAGATTGGCATGTAATAAGCATCGCGGTGGGAACTCATTTGAGCACTGGCAGCTTTTATTTTGAAAAGACGACAAATCCATTGTAAAACAGCGGGTAACTTCCTGTTTAAAAATTATTATTTTTATTTAAATCTGGTGTGTTGTGAATGAAAATGTAAATTCTTATAGGTATTATTAGACATATTGAGTTCATATATTGTTGTTTTAAGTGTTACTTCACGGTTTAAGAAGAAACATTAACGGGTCAGACCATTACGGTTCATGAAATGTTTCCTGCTCTCCATCTAGTAGCAGTTTTGTTCTCTGTGTTTGATAAGTGTAATTTAGGTATAAGTATTATGTTCTTGTAAAATAATGTGATTTGGGGCATTCAAACTTTGTTAAACAGGCTCTGTGGACACTTTGAGAAGAAAGCCTGTTTTGATTTCCTTTTCTGCTGTTTGAATGCAGGGATATTAAAAGTGCCTTCAGTATCAGCTGTTGTCTGGCTGTTATTCCCAAAAAGACACAACGCAGATCCAACTACGCTACACTAACATGAACCCTGCAGCCTCAACACCCAGCAGGCTCCCCTACCTCTCCGCTGGCGCTGATCAGGCTGGTGTGGAGCTGCTCTCCGGTTCCCCAGGAGCTCTGGCTCTTCCACAGCAGGTCCGACGGGGGGTTCTGGACCCCTCCAGAACCAGAGGCCCAGATCTGGACCCGGGCCAACATGGCAGACGGTTAGAGCAGCCGCCCGGCCGGTCGGGCGGAGCCTGGACACGATGCCTACCGTGACCCGCTGACCCGCCTTCAGGGTGAACTTCGCCGGGAACCTGAAGACGATGGGAGAGTTGGATCCGATCTGCCTCTTCAGCTGCCAGTTCCCCAGGTTCTGGTCCTGCAGGACAGAAGACATGAAGGAGGAGCAGCTGTTCAGGAGCGACTTCCACCAATAGGGGGCAGCATAACCAAACACACAGTTTCCAAACCCTGAGGAACAGCTTTGGGCATAAAAATGTGTTTGAGTCAATATAAACCAGCTTCCATCATTTTTCAAGATGGCTGCCATTTTTAAGCCTTTTAAATCAATTATTGCCATTAATTGATCCCCATTTTCATGACTTGGATGAAGTTTGTGTCACATAATTTGTTTTTACTGAATCAGACACTGGGCTGTTAGCGAGTCTCACCATCGTCAGCAGGAAGGAGGTGAAGATGAGACAGACTGACAGACGGACGTCTGCATGGTTAGCATTAGCTTCGGCTAATTTTAATGTTTGTTTAGCATTTTAGCGTCAGCGCAGTTGATGGACTTGTTCAGTGGTTTTGTTTAGCTGCGTTCGCCACTGGCAATAAGTCCTGATGATTTTAGTGCAAACATATGTTCTCCATCTTGAAAAATGGCCATCTTGAGTTTTTCTTTGTTTAAAATCAAACTCCTGGGAACATTTGGCTGCTGGTTCCTCACTGTGTTTTGTTCTGAAACCTGCTAACATTTCAGCTCAGATCATTTCAGACTGGAGGTTGGCATTAATGTTCAGATCCATCCATCCATCCATCCATCCATCCATCCATCCATCCATCCATCCATCCATCCATCCATCCATCCATCCATCCATCATTCCTTCTTTACATCCTTCCTTTCCTTCTTCTTTCTATCCTTCTTTTCTTTGTTCTTTCCTTCCTTCTTTCTTCCTTCCTTTTTTCCATCCTTTCTTCCTTCCTACCTTCGTCCCATCCTTCCTCCCTTCCATCCTTCCTTCCTTCCTTCTTTTCTTCCTTCCTTCCTTCTTCCTTTTTTCCTTCCTTCCTTCATTCCTTCCTTCCTTTCTTCCTTCCTTCTATCCTTCCATTCTTCCTTCTATCCTTCTATTCTTCCTTTCTTCCTTCCTTACATTCTTCCTTTTTTCCTTCCTTTCTTCCTTCCTTACATTCTTCCTTTTTTCCTTCCTTTCTTCCTTCCTTCTATCCTTCCATTCTTCCTTCCTTCCTTCCTTCTATCCTTCCATTCTTCCTTCCTTCCTTCCTT
>CAEGAF010021349.1:0-15436 GCA_903067075.1 Micropoecilia bifurca | reverse complement strand
AGAGAGAGAGAGAGAGAGAGCGAGAGAGAGAGAGAGAGAGAGAGAGAGCTCCATGGCTGGCATTACGTTTCTCTTTTACAAAACAGCTCCAAGCAAAGGAACTGTGCTGCTGTGGTTCCTAAATGAGCTGCAGCATTCTTTCACCATGACAGATTGCTGCTTTTGATCTAAGCTGTATGCAGTCACACTAAAAGAATAATCTTGGAGGACATTACGTTTTAGTCAGTGCTATTAAAATTTCATTAAAAAAATACATTTGTTTGGAAATGTAGAGCTGGATAAGGACTGTGTTTTAATAATAAGGTGACAGATTCTAACTAAACATTTTTATCAGATAAAAATTAAAGCTGTTGTCAGCTGTTTGTCAGCTGTTGTTCTCCTTTGTTGTGTGCAGTATTGGCATATGTGTTCAAACAGATTGTGTTATGTATGACTACATACCATGTCTACATGGTATGGTAACAGATGGAGTTTTTTTCTTTACTCTCTGAGGTTAAATAAAACAAAGATCAGTTTGGATAACCAACAATATTTTTATTTGCTGAATGTCAGAATAATGAAAGAGAAGTTTCTTTTATTAATTTCTTCAAACTATAAGCATAAACACTATGGGAATGTAGATCTTTACCATTCAGGAAGGAGATGGGTTCTGTATATGTGAGATGAACATATTTTGGTGCAACATGTTAGTATCAATCCCAAAACTGCTGGCCAAAGCCTGCAAAAGAGCATATATATATTTTAGTTAAATGATTTCTGTGCCAAAATGGCCTGAAGTAAGAAACCCTTACTACAAAGCAACTGCAACAAAAATGTAAGATTATGATTTTCAAATGCACCCAGGAACAAAATCTTTAAATTTGGAAGACCTGCACCATTTGCGACAGCACCCTATTGTGTGGCTGTTTTGCTGGAGGAGAGACTGGTGCACTTCACAAAACAGATTCCATGCAAAAATGACAATATGTGACAACAATAAAGATAACAATAAAAATGGCTTTGGGATACTAACGTCAGTGTTTTGGAGCGGCCACCACAAAGTTCTTATCTCATTCCTATGGAAAATCTATGGGAAGCGATGAAATGGTGTGTGTGACCAATGGGACCCATAAAACTGACTCAGATACATCAGTTCTGTCAAAAGGAATTAACCAATATTACAACAAACTACTATGAGAAGCTAAATGATAACAAAGTGTCCAATTACACAGTTTAAAAGAAGAAAATTATAATAATAAAAACATTTAATTATGAAAACTTTTAAGGGAAAAAATAACTGAAAAGTTTACTTTGATTTAGACAGTAAGAAGATTTTATGTGCATTCCATGCAGTGCAGGTAAACTCATGGTTTCAGTCATATCAATTCAGTTAAGATCCACATTACATTTGCAACTGGTATAATTTCTGTGTTGAGGCAAGAATTTATGATTGTGTCCACCTTTAATTGGTTTACTCCCTCTGCAAATGAAAAGTCAAACTTCTAAGCGAGCCGAGTTTCTTTACCCTGAGACACTTGCTTTATGTGTGGCACGTCTTAGCTGCAGTTGCCAGGGAAACAGTTGTCATGCCAGCTTGTTAGAATGTCTAGATGAGCATCATTTTATGCATTGATCAAAACCAATTGTTAATTTGTATTTATTTTTAGTGTGGAGGATGAAGCAGAAGAGCAAAATTAGTCTGGTAAATTTCTTGAATTTCAATTTATTTGAGGCTGCGATCCTGATTACAGTTTAGTGAAGAAAACACTAAAATTGTTACACTTGGGTTATAGACTCAATTTTAGCAAATTATCTTATCAGTGTGAGATGTAAACATAATCTGAGAATCACTTTGCCCTATTTGGTAATTTTCCAATTAATTAATTCATACATATGTAAACTATTTGTTCTGTCTTCATGTTCTGTCTCAATATTTAGTTTTTAAAATAAGTGTTAACTGTCAAATCGTTTATTCTTCTGATTTCATATATTTTTTTATTTTTTCACTACCTTTTCAATCTATAAGCCTGCCACTCTTTGTCCTCGTGATCAATCCTATTTTTGAGACATATTCCAATTAAATGACTTGCTCTTCACAGAAAGTGGCGCATCAGAGCACAGCGGGGGTAAAATGGCCGCCGTCCCCTGAACACTGGGCTGATTTGCAGCCCAGCCTCCCCCCCAGTAGCTCAAATGATTCAGTATGACTCTTTGTTTTGAAAGATCAGATCAATTTAATAGCTTTTGTTTGAAGGGATTTGTTTTAACTGCGCGCTCAGACGGCTGTCTGGCATGAGGGAAAGTTTAAGGGAATGAAAGTGACTGTGAACCTGCGCAGATTTAAAGCCGCTGATCATTTCTGTGACAAGAGTTTCATTTGCCTTCATGCGCTCTTAAATCGCAGGATCTATCATCTTATAGAAAACCAGAACATCTCACTCTCTCTTTCTCTCTCTCTCCTTTTTTTAATTCTCTCCCCCCACCATTCAATATTGGCTCGGTTAAAAATGTGTTTCTTGGATTTGGAATGCAAATGCTTTGTTCACATGGAGGGGGGAATCAGCGAGGAGCCTGAAAGCGACGAGTTTTTGATTAATGAGCTTTGAAATGGCTCTCCAGGAGCAATAAAGGATGAACTGCTCTTTCTACCCCCTCTCTCTCTTTCTCAGGCACACACACACACACACACACACACACACACACACACACACACACACACACACACACACACACACATCGCCGCGTCTCTCCCAATGTCAAAGCGCCACCATGTATTTTATTTCTCTCTCTCTCTCTCTCTTTCTCTATTTTATTGGCACCTATCTGCTTTATTAGTATTTTGAAATCAATTAAACCGCCGGCGGTTCCTCTCCGCTCTTTACTTGGAAGAGCTTATTTGGTCCTTTCTATTGCACGAGGGAGGAAGGCTAATCATGTGGCCGAGTCTTAAAATATGATAAGTGACACGTGGAGGATGCAATAAGCCCACAGACTCACTTCCCTTCATACCAATAAAACATCAATATTAGCGAGAGCCTTTTATTCCGCTAAAATGCACTTTGCGTTGGGAGCATAGAGCCGTCTGATGAGTTTTAGATATCCTGGTGTCTAATTATTGATCGTCTCTGTCTGTTTGGACTGTACAGTGAAGGCTGCGGGTCAATATTTTTTTTTCCCGCGCTGCTACAGTGGCGGCAAGGAGACACTGCGGCGTTGTGTACAGAGAGCAACAAATCTCGACGAGCAAATACAAGTTTAAGCACTTTATTTACAAAATGTTGAACACAATAAAATATAACATTTCAATATCATCGGGGTTTCATAACTTTATGGGTGTCCAACTGAATGGAGTAACAATGGAAGACAAATAATTTTAACAACAACAAAAACAAAAGGAAACGCAAAGGACTTACACAAAATGACATGCTGGTGTGCGTAATATTTGATTTTTCGATAGTCTACGTTTCGCTTAAGGTTTTGACACGAGATTAACCGTGGACATGTTTACTCGCTATGAAATGCCCCCATTTGTCTCAGATTTATACAATTCGAAATGCTCCTTCCGCCATCAGTGCTTGGCAGCATTTCTGACACAAATACAACAAACCCTGTTTTGCCCAACAAGTGCACCGCTCTGTCCGATCTGGCAACGGAAATCCACACTTATAAATACTCGCATAATAAACGATAAATAATGTGCAATACAAAAGCAATTAAATAATTAAATAGGCTATATGCTATAGTGCCGGGGATTATGCAAAATTAATGACGCAATAAATAAATAGGGTGAGGAACAAAAATGAGATCGTTTAACAAGCAGACAATTTTTTCTTCCTTCCCCCCCCCCTAAAAATCTTTCCATCTAAGGATGAGCTTCTACTTTTTTGTGATCTACAAGACTTACCTTCAAGTAACGGCATGAAATATTCAGTCAAACATTGCGCATTGCACTTGAGAATAAACGAAAGGGGGGGGGGGGACAACAAAAGATCTATTAACAATCAGGCTAGAGCTTCTCCAAATTTTAAGAGAAATGGACAAAGCTGTATTATTTAGAAAATAATTACACAATAGCATTAATAATAATATCAATAATACTGTCATAGTACACACGGCTCACTCGGAGCATAGTTAATAGTCTAGTGAGGTAATAAAAAAGAGCGCAAAGTAATTTGGCACGCACGCACACGCACACGCACACACACATACACACGCACGCACAAGAAACGTCATAATATTACAAATGCGTCAGCTTGGGCGCTTCCTGAATCCTTCCCTGAGAAACTTGGTGAGAGGTGAGGTCTGTGTACGTGGGGTGCGGGTCACACGGTCCGTGGTGGTGGTTTCCTGGGATTTGAGCGGCACAGCTGTAGTCCACGCTGGTGGATGACGGGTGGGGGAGATGGCCGAGGTTGAACATGGGGCCCGAGGCTGGCATGGAATCAACAAAGTTCCCACCCACGTACACGGGGCTGCCTTGCAAATTGGCGTTGGCGAAGCCTCCGTTGCTCTGCATGCTGTGGTGTTCGTACTCGGAGCCCGGGTAGCGCTTCTGCTGAGGGATGCATCCGCCCAGCGGCGCCGTGTACGCGGCCAGGCCGTACATGTTCTGCTGGGGCTTGGCGAAAGGCGGCGGCGAGGGCGCATCGTAGCTCAGGCTGTTGACGTTTTGGAGCTGGCCCGCGTATCCGGTGTGATTGGGCCCGCTGAGCGGCGGGCTTCTGTCCGGGGAGTGTCCCATCGGGGAGTGCGCCAGCCCCTTCGACTTCTGGTCCTTTTTATATTTCATCCTCCTGTTCTGAAACCAAATCTTTATCTGACGCTCGGTGAGGTTCAACAGATTGGCCATCTCCACCCTCCGTGGGCGACAGAGGTAGCGGTTAAAGTGAAACTCCTTCTCCAGCTCCACAAGCTGCGCGCTGGTGTAAGCAGTTCTGACCCGCTTGGAGGCCGGTCCGGGCGGGCTTTTCTCATCACTCACCTCCCCACCTGAGGAGACAAATCGCATCATCTTAGCGTCGCCGTGCAAACACGGGGGAAAAGCGGTTCGTCTGAAGCGTAAGAACGTGTTAAGGCCCAGACGCAAACAGCGCCGGCTCAAGGTTGAACAAGGCCAGGGGCGTTGCGACACATGGAGGCATCCGGGGGGGGGGGGGAGCACAAAATCTAAATATTAACTCCAGACTCATGTGTCCAAATCAGCAGACTGGAATGAAAATATTTGCCAGACGTTTAATGTTATCTTAAGTGTGTCATTCATGTTATTCAGTAATATTTACTGGTTGTTTTTCTTAGTATTATATTATCTTTAAGCAATATTTTAAGTTAATTTTACTCTGTTACATGCTTTACTCAATTCTTGCTGTTCTTTAAAGTGACTTATAAATAAATTAAATTAGCTTAGCCAACCTGGCTTTCAAATAGGTTGAAAGGAACAACACTTATGAACTTTAGCCAATTTTTCTACTGGATTTATGACCTAAACCAACATTACTTGTTTGTTTGTTTTTAATGGAAAATCAAACTCCTTTTTAGATGTGAAATAGCCATCATAGCTTAAGGCTTTCAAATTTGGAGAAATATCTGCAGAATCTCTTAAATGCTCTGAACATTTACAAATCTGTCTTCACAATTCAGTCTTGTTTGTCATACTGTGCATAATTTGTTGGTTTTTCCTTTATCCTTCATATTTTCTACAAAGTAAATGGCCTTTCTAACGGTTTTTAAATGGTCTTTTAAATGAACTTTTTGGCAGGCTGTTGTTTAAAGGTTGCAAAATTTTGAGGCAATTTGATAAGCAAATGTTGGGGGGAAAATAACATATTTTCCAGCTCACATATAGGCCAGAAAGTGGGATTGCAGTTGCCAGGTGAATGAGGGTCAAAGCAGAATTTTATTTGGGGGCAACTTTCCAGTTACACCCTCCAGCCACAACAGAACCTCTGTCCTCAACCTGCTTAAGTTAGTATATATTTTTTGATTCAATAGAAAGTAGAGATTAATTAAACTGACCATAATGCAGAATGCTGTGCTTACAATTAAGTCAGCCAATTTAATTCCTAATATTAACATATTGGATTTATTCCAGTGTTTTATATTTTATAAGGAGTCTATGAAACTTGCCTGAGCTCAGAACATGAAAGAAAGAATGTGATCAGACATGGTGTAAATTGTTCACCATGTTTCTAATTAAATTAATATTAGGTCTGCCAAAAGACACTTTTTCAGGTTTCTACTCAGCTGAGTGTAGTTTTTGCTATAGACCAAAGTGGAAAATGCTTGGAGATGGAGAGTCATTTCCACATTGACTCTGCTGACACGACTTTCAGCTTTCCTGCACATGGGTCATCAGCATGCTCTCCGGGGACCAATAAGAGTAAAGTTTGCCCATACCTTAGGCCGGCCCTGCATGCTATCCACACACTCATACACACATACGCACCATCAGGATCTCTACCTGCAGCAGTGCAGTTGCTGTTGCTCTTCTGCTTGGAGTTCTGCCTGGTCTCCTTCATCCAGGGGAAGATCTGCTTGGCGAGGGCCGGAGTGGCTGGGCCCGACGCGCTGCTGTTTGGAGACTTCTTCTTCTGGGATGTGGAGCTGTTGGAGCTCGGGGAGGCTGCAGACAGCGGGGGTACCTGCTGCTCAGAAATACTGTTCGCTTGGCTGCTGCCACTGCTGCTGGTACTGCTGCTGCTGCTGCTGCTGTTGTTGTTGTTGCTCTGATTGCTGCTTTGCCGCATGCAGTCCCCGTTCAGATCACTGTCTTTAAGGGCTGGAGGTGGCCTGACCGCGGAGGTTTGAATAGGACACACAGAGCCTTGGTAATCAGTGTCAATGGTAGGAGCAGGGTAGGACTGGTGAGCAGGGCCATAGCTGTAGGAGTCTGGTTTGGGGTAGGTGTAGCCTCCAAACAGTCCAGAGTTGTCATAGTAGGTTGCCTTCTGCATTTTGTGGATTCAAAGCCACAAAATGGGTGTTGATTATTCACGTGATTGGTGTTTCCCACAGTTGCTCCAGTCTGTGAGCTGTAGGCAGAAAACACATCATTTGTTACAGCTGCACCATATTTAATGTGAAAGACAAATAATAATAAAAAAAAAAAATCAGGACCGCACAAAGAGAACGGTCGTGGCTGCTCCTCAAAACCTTCAAGTCAAAACTCCAACGGTTTACCAGCTTCAAAGTCTGGCCGTTTGGCTTTTTTTTTCTTCTTCTTCTTCTTCTTTCCACAAAGCAGTTAAAGTTTAACTTTTTACTAAAAGGGACCCTCTGGGAGGCTTTAGTAGTCGCTCACAAATAAGCTGAATCAGCATTTGTCACACATATACACACAATGCCCTTTTCACTAATCACAGGCCTCACAAAGCCCGACGCGCACTGATTGTTGTTCCGTGCACGCACATTCAGGGCTCCATTTTTACGCAGGCGAGAGGCTAATATTAAAAGAATTATGAAGGGGGTGGGGGGTGTACGTGAGCGTGCACGAGGTGAACGTGCGTGCACGTGAGCGAGAAAAGGGAGGGAGCGAGTGAAAGAGGTAGGGTGCGTTGGTGGCACATAAATTTTTCATTATGGCTTTGCGCATGTCACGTTTTTATGTTCCCAGTGTTATTCACAGTTTATTTATTTATTTATTTAATTATATTGTGTATTTTCTACTTTTCTATTTTACTTTGCTTTCACAAATTCTTTTCCCAATTTTCTATCTATTTCAATACAACAAACTAAGTAAATAAAATATAAATAAAACCAAAGTAGAAATAAAAGAAAGACTCCTTTTTACTGTACATCGATGTCTTCGGGGGGTCTGCAGTTTTCGCCGCGCATTACAATTACACCTGTCAGTGAGGACCGCGGCGAAATTTATGGCCGCAAATGTCCTGGTTGTAAAACGGCCTTAGAGAGGAATGAAAAAGCAAAACACTCCCAGTGAGTCCGAAGCCCCTCAGAAGTGCTAAACTACGCGTAGGAGGAAGTCTGAGGGAAAGCATTTCATAGCTGGCAAGGTTTCCAGCGTTTATAAACGACGCTGCGTCCAGTCCGTCTCTGCAGTGCGAGCCAGCAGCTCTGGCTGGAAAACGGAGCCTGTTTTAAACCTTAGAGTGTGATTTACAGGAGCATCTTTTGGATAAAATTGCGATTCCAAAATCCTACTCCCCCCCAACCCCCCCCCTGCCCAATTTACGCATTTTATTTTTATTTTACAAGTAAAGTTTGTTTAAAAAAAAAAGAAAAGAAAAAAAGATGGACTCAAAAAATTTCCCCACCAACTGGATTTAATTCTTGTTTTTGTTTGGGAACAAATTGAAACGTGCAGAAACTGGGACTCTGCGTAACGAATTACGCGCAGATGCAAAGCCGAGGCCATCTTTCATGTCTGCCTTTGATTCCAGCCTCCTGTGCTGGGAGCGTAAATGTGCAGCGTAGTAACGAATCACCTTGTTAGCACTTGGCTGAGTTATGCATCTCCTTTATTAATTGAAGAAATGTTACTCACCGAAATCTGCGCAGATCTCTTTTATGTCGCTCACGCATTCATCACCGCCTCCATCGCGACCTGGAACGCAAATAAGGGTTAAAAAAAAATCTCATTGGGTGACTTGTTTCTTTGTTTTCTTGTTTCTTTTATTTTAATTTGCATAAAATATAATATTCATTTTATGCTAATTTAGACATTAAATGTTTATGTTTTTTATTAATATGAGCTGAAATACAAATATTCAGTTAATTTAAAGCTTTAAAATAGAGTAAAAGAAAAATCTAAAACCCATAAAATAACCATTCCATTTTTTTTTTTACTTTTTGTTTGAATAATGAAAAGTCTTACATGTGCACTTTCGCACAAAGCGACTGGCCAAATATTCAGCAGCCATAAGCGTTTTTAGGTGACCTTTGGGTCATTCTGTATTAAGCCAAAGTTTAATGAACAACGAGGATTTTTTTTTCCTCCTTCAAGTAGCTAAAAGTCTCCACCAAATTCAGATCCGCTTCTGGGCGCTGAGAGAGGCAGGAGGACACCAACGAATGGAAAAATAAATCTTAAGACTTTTCAATTATTTCCTTTTAATCGCAATGAGGATCAATGCGTAAAACATAATGGGATTTAAATATTGCTTTCTTCCCCTTTTTTAAAAAAAATCTGCTCCTTATTTTTATTTTATTTTGTGAAATACTTTAGGAGACTCGGTCGATAATATGCGCCCTCCAGTTGGTGTTGAGCATCCTAAGTTACTAGTAGCAGACAAGCCTCCCTTTTCACACGGACTGTGTTTTTCGCCTACGCGTTGTCACGGTAAGTTTGCTCCACACAAAGCGTCGGGACCCGGACTGGAGTGTTATTATCTCACGCAGTCGATCAGTCCTTCCGAAATTCCCTCAATATCTCAGTTTAATCATCCGGTGTAATTTTGATGAAATAAAAATAGACATTTATAAATAAATAAAGGAGGAAATTGAGAACAATCGGCCTTTGTTCCAAAATCAATATGTAGTATTTGAAGATGATACATTTACTGTTTACTACGGAATGGTCGCAATATGTCAGATAGTACGGCAGTTAAATCGCGTTCTGGCATTTCATTAAAGAACATGTATGAGTTGAAGTTTGGTCTCAACGCCGGTCTGGTTGTTTAACAACAGACAAAATGTGGATAAACGAGGGAATAAACATTTCGTTGTGGAATTATTAACTTTTCAAAAAAATATATCTTCAATCTATTGTTGTTGGTCGAAATCCCCAGTATGAATCCGTGCAAAACATACAACGTTGCAGGCTGACAAAGCCACATACAGCTGAAACCACATAAATCACACCAAACGCCAGTGTGACGATAAGACAACAAATTAATGTGATTTACGATCCAAGAGTCAAAAAAGAAAAGTTCCTCTCCTACTCCTTCCTCTTCTTCTTCTTCTTCTTCCTCCTCCTCTAAGCAGGTTTTCATAATGGGTTGAAAAGCGCAGAACTCAATCTGTCGATGCAGTTTGAATGGAAAAATACACTTTATATAAACGGTTAAAGGAAGAGATGGTTGCTCCATATCCGCATATTTAACGAGCCTCGCCTCCTTGGACCGGAATGCATCATAATATGAATAATCCCTTGCATTGTATTAACCCGCGGTTAAAGGTTTCTTTCTCGCCATGCAATTGCTTACCTGCGAATCAATTCATCATAAAGCGGCTGCCTCTCAGCTCTGACTTCCTCTCCGTGCAGCTTCTAGAATAAATCCTTCACTCCTCTCTTTTTTTTTCTTCCTCCCTGTCTGCAGACGATGCTGTCCTAAACCTGATCTTGCTGTTTTTCAGACATTTCCATACACCGGTTGGAGACGGTATTCCCGAAAGAATGGAAGGACTCGCTTTCAGCTACCAATAAAAAAAGCGAGCAAGGTATCCTTATTCCAAGGAAGAGGGGGAAAGGAGAGGAGAAAAAAAATCCACTGGCAATCAATCAACCAGTGAGATATCGAGGATAGGCCTGTGTAGATTGGGGATTTTTTTTTCTTTCTTTTGGGGTGGCTTGTTTCTGAAGCTTTTATGATGACAAATAAAATGGCACTGCCTTTTAGATACAAGCATATATGTTCACGTGATGTGTTCTCGTCTTCAAGCAGGGAGCCCTTACCTCACCGGTCCATTTTGATAAAGGGTGGCGTTTATGTGCTCGTCTGAGTTGTGTGATTGGGGAAATGGTCCTGCTTCTTCTTTGAATATGAAGGACTTGCAACACGCCTCGGGTTTACAACTCCGGAATGTTTTCTGTCGTTCTGTGTCCGTTTTGGTCCATCGGTATTGTTTTTGTTTTGTTTTTTTTCGGGGGGGAAGGGGAGAGTTGAGCATTTTGGCAATACATTCGTGTAAAATGTCAAGTCCATTTCACGTTTTTTGCAAGAAATCCAGGACCTCTACATATTTGGAGGGATTTAGCAATAAAACGAAGGAAGGACGCATTTTATGCATCACCAAATAATGGAGAGTGGCGTCCCTGCAGAACACTGGTTTGACATGTGCGGTTTGAAAAAAAATGATTTATGAAATAAATGACATGTGAGCTTCTCTTGCAGCTGGTCGTGGATTGTATTCAAATAAAGCAAATTATCATCCCGCGTTTGTTATTTGTGTGTGTGTGAGTGTGTGCGCGCGTCCTGTGTGTGTGAATGTGTGTGTGTCTCTCTGTGTGTATATATGTCTGCCTTAACACCATGGATGCAGCACAAAGAGTCACAAGAGCATGCTCGCCTTCTCCTGTATTGTTTTCCGCATTAATCACCAAATAAAGGGAATGTTCGATGCCAAGTTAAAAAAAAACATTAAATACGTTGGAAAAAACAAACTGGATTAGCAGAGGAGGATTTCAAAACCGCAGGCTGGCTGCTTGGTTTAGCGGCGGGTTGTCGTCGCTGCAGAACAAGGGAAGAAGAAGAAAAAAAAGGGGGTTGCAGGGCTGGTACAGTGTCGCCGGCATATGTTCAGAGGGGTAATAAAAGTGAGAGATTTACAGTTTTCGGCCGACCCCCCAAACAGGCTCGCTCGCACCCTTTCAGGAATTACTGGGAGTGATTTACAAGGAGGCAGAGCTGTCAGGCTGTCCAAACTTCCAGTACTTCTGAGGAACCCGAAAGCAAATCATGCCACTCTAAGCACAAAAATAATACTGGGGGGTGGAGGGGAAAGGGCCGAAAATACAAAAGGTATATGGGTAGTTATTCATATTCTGCTGTAGTAAACTATACATTAAAATGCCTTAAAAAATCACATCCTTGCTTCATTTTAAAAGCTCCCGTATGAAAAATATTCAGTCCTCGTTTTTTTGAGCGTTTGCTTAAGATACAATAAAACTCTGACGCGAAATGAGAAATAAATGAGCAGAAAACTCCATCTTCTCTACAGAAACGACTTTAGGCTCCTGCGATTTTACTCCCCGACATTTAGTCAAATGTCCATGCGGAGACAGCGAGCAAGTCATCTCTGGAACTGGAGCAGACATTTAATATTATTCAAAAACAGGGAAGAAAATGCGCTTACATGCGACCGTAGACCACAGTCTAAACAACTGCGCCTTTGCAGGAGCGCACACATCAGGGAAAGGAGGCGCAATTCATCAAATATCACAGACATTTGATATCGTCATTTGCCAAGCTGAGGCGACATGAAAAATGCTGAAATATTTACCTACCCGAGCATCCATGGGTTCAGAGCCGCAGCTAACAGTCGCGCCGAGTATCGGATATTATTTTCTTTGGAGGGGGGATCTCTTCAGTTTTCAACTCTGATAGAGTCCTTGCGATTAATGACGACGCCGTGTTTCTAGGGGGACGTGCTGCATTAATTATTTAGACAATCACGTGGTTGGAGAACAGAGAAGCGGAGTGGTATAGTCTCTGGATTATATCTCTGAATGCAGACGGCGCACTTTAATATATCTTAAGGGGGGGAGGTTGGTTGGTTGGTTGGGTTGGTTGGTTGGCTGGTTGGTCGGTTGCCTGTCTGGCTCAGAGAAGCTTCTGCGAAACCAACAGCTGGAAATCAAATATGGCCGGATGGAGAGCAGCGGCGCTGTTCCTGCGCTCTGGGTGCAGTGTCATTGAAAATGGCACTGCCTTTGGCTCCCATTTATTGCTGTTCAGACATGTAGGTCAGTGTGGCTGCACGCTGTAAAGTATAGCAGGCTGCTCTGACCTGATAACTGAGGGGCGTTTTATTTCCAATTCTTGTTGCGATTCCAGCAGCTGCAGATTGCATGGAGGGATTCCTCCATAAACTGAATCCCACTCGCATCACAGTGGTGCTAATAGACTAATAAGGCATGCAATGTCCCCGAGATCACACGTGCATGCATTCCTTTACCTCTGCATGTTTATGACATGTTTATATTGCATATTACAGTTTGTGAGCATGACCCAATCTAGATGATATAGAGATGGGGGGCGTGCGGCTGCGGATTGTCTTTCCACATGTCTGTTTATGGCCGCTTTGTTTGGATCAGAGCTGATTGTGTTGTGTGGGGGGTCGGAGGTCACCGCTGCAGAGAGTCATCCCCAATAAAGCCACAGATCAAATAAAGTATGCATTTCTGCTCTATGTCTTTGTTTGGTAAAACTGGAAAAGAGTCAGAGCTGATTAATGTGGTATTGGAGAGATGTGTGTTAGTTTATTTTTTTATCTGGGTTTTAGTTAACTGGGGAGTATGATGTGAAAATTCTCATTAATTTTATTTGCAAGACTTAAATAACGCTTCTTTTGGAATAAAAACATAAGCAAGAGCATTAACTGTGCACAGTTAAACAAAGAAGTTTTTACGCACAGTATGCGCTCCAGCTGATAAGAGCAAACTGGGCTTTTCACTTGATTATACTGAATATTTGTTGCGGCTTTTTTTGGGGGGGTGGGGGGTTATTTAGATATTATTATGTAGTTTAATCAATGTCTTAAACTGCTTGAGTGGCCACATATCTTGATTATTTTTTATTTCATCTGGGAAATAAAAATAAACAAATAAAAGCATGCAAATGTTTAATATGATCTCCTTGAAAATTTTTAGGTCTTTTCGACCTTTTTCCAAACCCTTTCCTTAAAGACTTCCATGCAAATCTATATATTCTTTGTCTAACCTAAGTTAAATAAAAGTCCTCATACATGTAGTGTGCTGCTGTAATTTGTCCTTTTTTAACCTGCGCCTGCGTTTGGTGTGTTGAAACACTCGTATAAAAGAGTTAGTTCACAAATAATAATTAAAAAAAATCACACCTGAAAACCAGAAACACGGAAGAGTGAGCCCTCTTTGAGCTTTCCGCTGTCGTGCAAGTGAAACATTCTTTGTTAGTAAAAGTCATAATTTCCCAGGGTATAGGCCTTATAAACCCACGCAGCGCGCATTTGCTCCATTTGTGAGTTTTTTTCTAAAATGCTCCACGTGCTTAGCCTCAAATGGTGATCAAATCTAGCGAAAACGCAAACCGTGCAAACACACAAACACACAAACACACATAAATAAATATATATATATATATTTATGTGTGTGTATATATATATAAACAAAAAGTATTGCAATTCCATTCCAACAGCTGCATATTTCTATAGACAGTGACAAAGATCGTACATACCCCTTCGGTTAAAGGAAGCGTCGTTTCCTCGAAATCTGTCTTTTGTTTGTCTTTGCCGCGTGAAGAAAATAAGCATCCAGGAGACAGAACATTTTTGCCAAATACTCAAATGAATAATCAGTAGAAATCTTTATTTATATATATATATATTTATATATATATACTTCTCACATTTCAAAGCACCGTACAAGGTAAAAAGCATTTACAAAAATAAAAATTGATGAAAAAATTGCATATTGATTAATGCAATACGACAAAATACAAATCAGAGCTTATCGACAGAGGAGGGAGGGCTGGTAATATAAATACTGTTAAAATACGAGTAGGACTGTGGAACTGACTGGCCCTTTACTGTGAATCAGGTTTAGCTTTGTTTTAAACAGTCCAACTGGCTTTTTGTTTTTTCCCCCCCCATCCAAACAAAAATAGCGCCTGGGAGAGAAAAAGCTGCCTGTCCGGCGGGTCACGGGGTGCTGGGGTCAGTCCTTGCGGCTGAAATGTGTCCCCTGGATGAACCTGTCTCTGCTGCTTTTGTCGCTCTTCGGTTCAAATACCTTTTCAGCTCTCTGTTGAGGAAGACTTTAGAAAAGAGACCTTCATACTGGGAAAACTTCTGGCTCTTTTATTTTTCTTGTTGTCCGAGGACAATGACGGTCTAAAACAAGAAATATCTGCCTGGAAACGTAACCTGAAAGAAGTTCCCTCTTCGCCCTCGGTTTGGTTTGGTTTTATGAAAGATTCCCATCTGTAACTAAATTCTAAACGTTTGTGGAAAGCCATGCTAAAAATACACAAGAATCAAACCTATTATATATATAAAAAAATAGCAAACTTTGATCGAAAGTGTTTTTAATGAAAGTGTGTGCTACGCGAAAATGTATTTTTTTCCATCAAATAAATAACGAATTATCAAGAAAAACATAGATATATATTCCTAAATATTCAGGATTTGGGAATATGCTCAGAAAGAAATACAGATTTGGTGCCATGCAAGAACAAATGATCTTTCATGTGAGAGTTTTCTGAAAATGTACACTGTTTACAAAGGTGTCAGGAGAGATTTATAAGGGCACTCGGAATCCTTCACGCGCAGGAATGTCTTAGGTCTGAGAATAATATACGAGCTACGAACATTTTTTACAAAATAAGTTAAAACAAACAAGTTACGAAAAGAAAGTTGCATTTTTTTGCAAAGAAAGGTCAATGAGTGTTTATGTACATATCGTTTGCTTCAAGTACCTAAGTTGTGCGTTTTCGTGGATGGAAAAGTGAAACAAAATATGTGAAATTTTGCATCTATTTGCCTCATTGCTGCAACATAATAAAATCATATATATATATATATGTAT
>CAEGAF010021345.1:0-48397 GCA_903067075.1 Micropoecilia bifurca | reverse complement strand
CGCCCCCCTTTTGTAAAAGTGTCCGCCAGCGCCCCCTGCGGTCCTCTGAACGCCCCCTGGGGGGCGGTACCGCCCACTTTGAGAACGTCTAATCTAGGCAAAAACTTTTTAATAACTTTTTCAAAGAAAAAAGCAAAACAAAACAGGCATTGTGCAAATTGTACTGTTTTCGATAATACTATATTAACAGATTGAAAGCATAGGAAGGCTCTGAAAAGGCTAAATGTTCAAAATAAAACCTCTCAACATTGCAAAAATAATTATAAAACTTAACATCCAAAGGCAAATACAGGTTGAATTCAAATAAACTATTACATGTTCCTAAATTAAAACTGACAGTATTGCTTATTGTTTTGTGTCTTAGTAACCCCTATTGTGCAAAAAAATAAAAACTGTTTACCTTTTCTTAAAATAATGCATAAAATAAATATACAGTGGGTTTGCTGCTTCATATGTGAAATAAAAACCATTTGCTACTTAAACAATATTAATATAGTCTCAAAAACCCTTAAATGAAAAACAGGAAATTAAGGAGCATTTGCTTTGCACAGGCAAAAATGTTGAACAGCATTTACATATGTCAAATACATATTACTTGTTGAGCATTGTGGGAAGATTCTTTTTAATAAACAGAAGCATCTCAGCTTTTTCAGGCATGAGTCTACTCCTGTGTTCGTCCACAATGTTGGATGCAGTGCTGAATAAGCGCTCACTCTCAACACTTGTGCAGGGTGCAGACAGGTATACTCTTGCTACTCTAGCAAGGCCAGGAAAGCGTTCCTTGTTAGTTTTCCAGTATTCCAATGATGATGCACTTCGAGAGAAGGGTGGCTCTGAGAGGTAGATTAACATCTCTGATGGTGTTGCTGCTGCACCTTTGGTGTGAACCTACTGCACAGTTTCTTCTGCCAGGATTTCACCAAATATGGAAGATAAGAAACCTGGTCGTGGCAGTGTGAAGGAAATTTGCAGGCTGCAAATTATGAGAAGCAGGTGATCGGTATCGGTAAAAGAGCCTATGATCAGCCGATCCCGATCATCACCGATTTCACAAAAATCGGCCGATTATGATCAGTGACCAATCGATCGGCACACCTCTAGTATCAACTAAATGCATCTCCAAATAAAACAGAAGTTATGAGACCTAGTATTTAACATTTTCAGAGAGTGATTTAACATCTAAAGTCTATTAACTGTTAACTTCAGACAATATTTAGTATAAATTAGATCCCAAGTTTGGAAAAATATTAGAGCCAAATGTACAGAGCATCCTGAAAGTGGATGAGATTCTAAAATTTAACATCAGCAGATATTCTAAGCGTACATGTAGCAGATACATTTATTTCAGTTAAACATTCACTTTTGTGTGATAAAAACACTGAACTGAAAATGAACTGAACTGTTTTCAGATGGGTCGCCTGTCCTTGATGATGTTTACTCTGGCTGTGTTGCTGTTTGCTGCAAACAGTTCACCGCCTGTGGACAAGGCCCTGCTAGAAAGACTAGTTCCAAAAATCCTGAATCGGTAAGTTGAACTTCTTTATTTTTGTAGTAAAACTGTTTTTGTAAATTGATCTCACTATTTAACTGGGTATAATTAAAGATGTTTCTAAAATACGTCTCTGTTCTTCTTCAGCTTCGTTGATAATCAAGGTCAATGGTGCGTAAGTTACATCATGATTTTTAAGTTCATTTAAACAACAGAACAGTTTAAAACTAAAATAAAGGAAGTAACATTTAATCTGTAGCTTCAATTTTAAACAATAAACTACAGAAATAATAAAAGTTGCTTTTTAACAGGTCTTTAATCAGTTTCTAACAATTTTTTTATCGAGTTATGAAACATAATATGTTGTAGAGTAAAATTAGAGTCAATATTCACGTGTTTTAGTTTTTTATTCTGGTTAAATAATAAAAACAGTGATGTTTGTGTGAAAAATATTAAAACGAATTACACAGATCACTAAGTCCCATTGATTAAATCTACATTCTTGACCAAATATTTATCTACAGTACATAGATTGTTCATAATAATTTTTTGACCTTTTCACATTTACAGTGTGTGTGTAAAGTAAACTAAAAAAACAGGTTTGACAAACTGTGAATTTATTTCTGACATGTTTCTTTCCTGTGTCTGATATTTTGCACACAAATCAGGTTTCCATCTCATTTGACACTTTTTGAACTGTGTGTTCAGTAAATCTTTCTGTTGTTCATTTTGACAGGAACGGCCAAATGTACAGTCTGGCTGTGAGCATCCCGTTCATTAATGGAAAGTTTGATATCAGTCAAACTGATGATGGCAAAATCGTAAAGAACACCATCTTAAAATCTGAGGTGTACACTGGAACAAGGGTTGTGGCGGCCACAGTTGCTCATGGAGAGCATGCAGAGTATCGTACTCTGCAGAACTTGGAAACCATACTCAATAATCACAACATAGGAGATGACCTGTTGCTTATTTATGTCTATGCTTCTCCATGTTCTACGAAATGTACAAAAATCGGGACGACGGGTAATATTCTGAGTATCTTAAGAAACTATGAAAATTTTAAGCCTGTCTTTGTGTTTTCTAAAATATTCAAGCCTCGTAACATTCAGCCTGGTTCTACAGAGAATCCACAGGTTGCTCTGACGAACCTGGGGAAAGCAATCGGTCTGCAGAGCATATTTCGTTGTGACAAAGCGAATAAAAAGATGAGATGTGTAAACTGTAATGATAATGGAAATGTTGCTGGGTGGTGTTATGATAATCAACTGCCATTCTGAAAAGGCAGGGAGTAGATAGGTGGGGCTCCCATGATTCATTACATGAACATTAGCTTTGCAGGAACATGAGATTTATTCTTAAAATAATATCTAAGCATTTGTTAGTCAGCTGAGTCCATGTTAATATTCAGTCCCATAAATCATGTGAATGTAACCCAAACAATTGGAGATTAACTGATTCCATTTACCAAGAAATTATGATGAAAACTGTATTTTGTATTTATTCAGGTCATTTTTGTGTGATAGAAAAGTTTGTTTAATAATCTGAAATTTTAAATGTTAAAAAAACAGATTAAATCTATGAGAAAAACTTTTCTAACATGAATTTTTTCTGACACTTGATGTACTTTTACACATTTGTGTAGGTCGCAAACAGCTGTTGGTGTAAAATAACCCAGACAATTACATTTGATCAACACTTATTAAAACTGCATAGTTGTTATCAGAATTATTTTTATTGATTTATAATCTATTCACAATAATGTATTTATTTACTGGACTTTAAATTTTTTCTTTTATGTCTTTAATTTCCTTTTTTACTTTCAGAATAAAGCTTTGCTCAACATTCAGACGGTTTTATGTTTATTTCTGTTCTTAGGAAATAACTTCCTGACCTTATCACAATCAAGATATAATTTCCAAAGTTTTTACCAAGAAGAAAAAAAGAAGACATCAAACACATTTGACAAAAAATGCATCTATTTAAGAAAATCTTAGGTCTTTATTATCTTTATAAAAATAAATACTGTGACTGAAGTGAAATCAGTTTGTCAATGTGCTTCTTGTGCTACTGATTTGATAAAATCAAGAAAGCTTAGATTATGTCTCGTGAATGTATTCAACATCCCTTCAGGACAGAAAGAACTAGAAATGTTTGCAAATTTATTAAAAAAGAAAAATTGAAATATCAAATGGTCATGTGATATTTTAGGCTTGTTTTTTTTTAATATGTAAAAAATTTCTACATTTCTTTTTTTTCTGTATATGGGATGCTGAGTACCTTCATGATAAATAATATTAATGTTCTTGATTTTAGCAAGTGGCTGCAATGAAACAAAGAGTAAAAAATTTTAAGGTGCTTCAATAATTTCCGTTCCCATTGTACCTGTTTAGTAACTTTTCTTTGTTCAGGATTGCTAAAGGCTCGACTGAACAGCGTTTCGTCTGTACATGACACCAATCAAGCAAAAACGTGTATTTGATCACCATAAACAGGAGCGTTTTTACAGCCTACTACTAACTTCCTCATATGTTTCTAGAATCAGAAGTGCAGAAAGAGATGAACAAACCATCTTTTCTAATCTTTATCTGTTTCCATCAGTAAGTTATAATGAGGTGGTAAAACTGGTTTAGGCATTTCTCACCATCTTGGGTCTTTGAAAGGACTTTTCAGAGTTAAGGTTGAGAAAATGATCTGTTCTTGCATGATTAGTTTCAAAAGAGGTGAAGACTGGTCACACATGCAAATATTCACATGCTGACAGAAACTCACCCAGTAATGAACATAAACTTCAGCAGCATATTTCTCTCATGTTACACTGTCACAATCTGATGACAGTTTTAACAACAATAATATATATTAATATATACAATATATATAACAATAGCGACGTGCGGTGAGGTTCATTGCTGGTGAGGCTCTGAATTATGATTAGACACCATCCATGTTATTGGACGTACGGAAATTTCACACAGGCAAACAACGCTGGGGGGCAAAAAGATTAATCTTTCACATGTCATCCATAGCCACTTTAACACAGTGAAACTTAGAAATGTAGGTATTAATTTCGTGCTATGATCCACAGCAAAGTGATCTGTATTCGACAAGCTAAGCAGACTCGTTGCCATAGCAACTGACAACAATGCCACTTCATGTTTTAGGATTTAACTCCAAAAAAACATTCAAGAATTTTGCACACAGAACAGAACATTTAGTTTGTTGTTGTAGTACGTTTTAGGCTTAATGTTTTATTAATAAATAATTGCTGTGGTAGCTACATCTCCTACTTTACTCAATTATTTAAACATTAACTGTAGCCCACAAAACGCACATTTCATTAAAAAACTAAATAAAAACGTCTTATTTCTGTCTTACCTTTACTTATCCATGAAATCCATGCACCTCTAATTCTGATGCATTAGAAATTAGTGAAGCTCATTACTGAAGCTTCACAATTCAGATAGATATTGTTAGGTATTTTCCTGAACCTTAATTTAAAAGAACCACAGACAGTGGACTGCCATTGGCATAGAATAATATACTCCAGATTTGAAGTGTCAATGTATGTTCGTTTTTAAAGCAAAACAAATGATTTGGTTTTGGTACTCTAGCTCCTCAAGTATTTGGTCTTAAGTCTACTTGTGTTTTGATCCAAGTTTGTTCAGGCTCTCACCCTCCTCTTGTGACTCTCCCTCAGGAATCCTCCTAGGCCCTTGGGGTTGGTTCTTCTGTCCACCCGTCCAGCAAAGACCTTTTCCGCGACGCCTCTGCTGTCAGCTCTGAGACTCCCCTGTGGGACATATCCGACCTGCCACCCTCCTACGCCTGGTCCGTCTCCAGCCCGCCTCCAGTCGCTCCCTCCTCTATCTCCACAAACTTCCACCTGTCACCCTCCACTGGTTTCACCAAGTAAGAACTGAACTCCAGGCCGTTAGTTACCCCTTTTTTCTTCCCCTGTAAAACCATCTAACCTCTCTATTCCCCTTGTGTGCAGATGTACCCGGACCCCAACCCTCAGTCCTCTCAAACCGAGCTTCTTTGTTTGATTTTGTATTCTTTGCAATAAACATACTTTACATCCATCTCTCTGTGTGTTTCTGCATGTGGGCAAAAAGCATTAGACCCATCATGACAGTTTTAACGAGATAGTATCACGCTTTAAGGAGATATGTATCACGTTTTAAGGAAATACGTATAACGTTTTAAGGAGATACGTATAACGTTTTAAGGAGATACGTATAACGTTTTAAGGAGATGCGTATCACGTTTTAACGAGATACGTATCACGTTTTAACAAGATACGTATAACGTTATAACGTGATAGCCCTCGAATTTTTGTCCTGCGTGATAGCAATGCGCTTCCGTAGATACAAGCTTTTACCGCTTCAGAAAGAAATTAATCAGCACACACACACACACACACACACACACACACACACACACACACACACACACACACACACACACACACACACATCCTCGTTTATAGACTTTGCGGGTCCGAAAGTAGAATGGTGAGTTGCGGGGCCCACCCTTTCTAGACGTCCTAGATCTATGAAAAAAATCAGGCAAGTCCCAAAAAAAATCTTGATACCACAAATGATACTTGCTACTAAAAATCACCTACATACTGATTTCTAGTCAATGTGGCACACAATATGGAAGCTATTGAAGAAAACAGATTATTTAACATTAAAATTATTTAAAACATTGAATATGACTTGACATTTTGATCCACCACGGCCGGTGGATCGTGGAAGGTTTTGAGTCCCGCACGCACACTCGGAACACTCGAACACACGCACTGGAGAGCACAAAGCATGCAGTGCAGCCAATTCGCAGCTGCTCACTGTCTTTGTTGTCATTAGTGATTAAGCGAAGTTAAGCAAAATTGATTGTACCTTCACAGGAGTGACTTCAGGCAGGGAATAAAAAAAATAGATACAATCCTGAAGCTGGTAATAATCACTTGCAATTCTTTTATTTATGCACCGCTTGGGGCCAGTTACTACGTAAAATTTGCACCTCAATTTTCATGCTTTTTAGTTGACTGATGGAAACTTAATTAATGGCAACATCTTGAAATTACCCCAAATATTAAAGGCATAGATGCACATTTATTCAAAATAAGAACATAAAGTATTACAGACATAAAGTATTACATTTCTTCTATCTAAAAAAAAACAATTCACAAAATAACTGATGTGCAGTAAAGTTTGTGTCCTTAGTCAAAGAGTAATGTTCTTAGACTCAAAACGTCTTAGCTGTTGTGTTTTCAGTGCAGTGAGCGTGATTCAGAGCTGGGCACTCACCCTGACATCTAGTGCCAGTAAGCTCCTACAGTGCTCTCTGAACCTGGGAAACACTTTCTCTCTGAGGGCCCTCCGCTCGATCACGCTGTCTGACATGCAACATAAACACAAACAGGAATCACTTGTGACCAAGTAAAAATGAAGCTACTAATTGACAAAATGCTCAGATTAGAGTAGATTTATAAATATGTAAAAACCGTACCTTCTGGATTGGAGCACAAATAGATTTTGACACAGGATGAGCCACAGCAGGAGTATGAAGAGTGGTGGCCTTTTCCTTTGGAGGACATGCCTGGTCTATGACCTTCAAATGGAATAAAAATAGGGAGTAAAACTTTTTCTGAGAATATAATAAGTGACCTAACAAGTCGATGCGTCTCCTCTGAGCTGGCGGTTTTCTGTTGCCTCCAGTGAGGAAACTGGCCTTTGGTTTCGCTTGCAGACTGTGATATCCTGACCACGCCCACTTCTGGTGACTGGAATATGGCAGACACACATATTACACACCATGTCTATGCATACACAATCATCCATTTATGCACTTGTGCTAAGCTACATTAACCTTTGACTTTTACAGTACCTTGCTAAAGTATTCACGCCTATTTTGTCAGGTTACAGTCACAAGCATCCACACCTGAGAGGAATCACTTAGATAAACTCATAAAGGAAGGTCAGCTCCATCCCAGGATGCCTCTTTGACCCAGTGCAGATGGTGGGAGACAGAAGGACTCTGACAAAATGAACATAAATGCTGGGCAATGCATCCTAGATTCACAAAGGAGCATTACCACAGATCTTTCCTTCCAGCAGTTGTATGCATTCATGACAAACTAAAATAAGTGTTAACATACCTGCTGTCTTTTGCAGTTTTTCCATTTCTACTCTTAAAGTTCTTTGTATCAGAGTATGCCATTATTAATAGCTTCATTTTTCTTGTGCGATAATTTTGCCTGTACAATCTTTTTCTTACTTTCAGTTTTTACATTTGTACCAAAGTATGAATCTGCACAATTCATATTGCCTCTCACGTTGCTGCTGGAAAACCCAAATCCCCCCACTGCAGGACAGAGAAGAATAAGTCTGTTCTGTCCTACGAAGACGTTTGTGTGAGCAGTGTGGATGAGAATCCAGCCAACTCCAGTCAATGCACCGTTTGTTGCAGTTAGCTGCAAATGTTATAGAGGATGTCTCTGCCAGGGTCACCTTTGTACATTAATAATAATAAATATGCTTATTTGTGTAGCACATATCAGCAACAAAGCAGTTCAAAGTGCTTTAGAGACTGACATTTGTTGTCCATTCATCTTGAAAGACGGTTCAAACTGTCTCAGACTGGGTAGAGACAGATTCCTACTATGATTTAGATCCAGACTTTGACTGGGCCATTTCAGCATGAAAATATGCTCTGTTCTGAGCCACTCCCACTAGGTTCTGTTTATGTTTTGAGCCTTTGTCCTACTGGAATAAGAACATCTGCTCCAGATTCAAGATTTTTGTAGCAAGAGGTACTCATGCAGGGATGACATGCATTTAGCTCTTCCCTTCTTCCAATCCACTCCACCCAGCTCCCCATCTGTAGAAAAGCATGTGTCCAGTATGATGCTGCAACTACCATGTTTCATTGTTCATAAGTATTGTATTTACTGAATGTGTTGACATGCAAAACCACATTTTTCAATTTTAATTGCAGTAATAATTTACAGTACAATTTCAATAGGCCTTCGCTGCTTGGGCATAAAAAATACTGAAAACTACGAACAATTTTCTTTATGCTTGCATTGTGGAAATTGTTTTGGTAATAAAATAAGAAGCAAATAATTTAAATTTTGTGTGTTTTGAATTTACACATTCAGACATTGAACCCATCCATGCAATTATTCAAACAAATAAGACAAAAGTGTTTTAAACATTTTTTATTAATTAACTTTTGTACACAATAAATACAAACTCTATTTTTGTACAGCCAATATTAATACACTGAAAGACTTTTGCGCCTGTTCTCATTACTGTCACAACGGCAACAGTCTATGAAGGGAGAAGGCCAGTTTGTTTCACCGCATCACTGATACTAGCGGGCTGCGCTGCTCCAAATCAGCTATATAGAATCGTATAAAAACATAAAAAAACAAACATATCTCAACCCTGGAGCAGATAAAAGAGACTGGCAAAAGAAGGAGCACTGGGCATGTTCAAGGTGGCGACAGGCAAATAAAAAAGTCAAACGTTGCACTTGGGCCACCACTCTAAATCTGAAGGATTCAATAGCAGCTCTGAAAACCATTGTAGGGAGATTTCAGAGAGAACAAGTGGAGCCGGCTGCTATGCTAATGTTTTGGTACATCCCTCACATCACCTTCATCTGCTTTATAAAAAGGAAACCAGTTAAGTTGAACCCAGATCTTACTGGAAGAGGCTTGTCTTCCCACTAGTTTTGGTTAACATGAAAATGTACTCGGCTTTGGAAGATTACTGATAATTTTCATCAAGATAAATCAATACACATATATTGCCAATTTTCTTCTTTTTCTGGAACCACATAAGACAAAAATAAATAAAAGTTTTGTGCTGCAATTCTGCTGCAAAGAGGTGTTGGATTGTGAAGCTTTACAGTTCAATATACCCATTGAACCAAATTGGGCATTTATCTTACCTGCTTCGGGTAAGTTTGCCTCAAAGGATCCCCATTTTGCATCACTGCGTATCAGTTTATTTAATCTTGACAGTAAATGTAATTTGATGACTTAATGTGTTATAAAAAAAATTTATATATTAATTTCATGTATGATGTAAGGGGTTTGTATATTTTTTATGTGTATATTTCATACTATATTATTCTGCTAATTGTGGTTCAGACTTATAAAAAATTACATTAAATCACTGGTTGGATACAAAATCATGCAAAACAATGAATACTGCAAACATATTTAAGGCATAAAGGGAAAAATGACCCGCTCCCATTATCACAAGAGTCAAAAAAAAAAAGAAAAATACCAATCATTAAAATTTCTTTCATAATTTCAGAAAAACACCAAATAACATTACAAAAGTCACCTCTTTTGAAGAGTGTATCATTGTTTTAAGCATCAGTCACCCTTACTTAAACAGCATCTGGGGTGTCACTATGAAAAGATAAAACTCATACCTATGTCTGCATGTGTCCCTACAATTGCCTATAAGAGTCGTCTCTAACCATGCTGATGCTAGAAGAGGATACTGCTACTTTCCAGGGAAGGTACAAATAAATAAAAGTGCTACTACGCCCTTTAGGGAAGGACTTTAAAGGCTTGAATAGTACATGACGAGGGGTATTTATTTACTTTGAGTACAAAAACCCCCCACCATAAATTGGTACTCTGCTCCATTTGTGTTATTTTTAGTCCTTCTTGTGACCAAGTAAACATGGATGAATGTTGATGCTGAACAGATGAAGAAAATCAATGCAACGTGAGTCATGATCTCTAATGAGGAAAACGTCAGTCTTTGTTTCTGGCCCTAAACAGTTTTTAAAGTTTCAAACAAATGTTTTTTTCTTTGTTTTTTGTTGTTGTTGCTAGCACATAGTGAATACCAACAGATTCGGTGCGTTTCAAAGCACCAGCAGCTTTCCTCGATCAGTCATTTGAAAGGAAAACCACACAGCGCACAGAATGAGAGCAGATATAACAACTCGTGTGTGTGTGTGTAATATATTGTAAATGTATGTATGTATATTATAGCCACTGATTCACACCGACTGCCCAATGACAGAACGAACGTTGAGAGGAGAGACGTGAAGCGGAGACGGGAGGAGAGGTGAGCGCAAGAAAAGAGAGGATCCAGCCTCCCTTGGCTCTTGCTTCTCCTCCTCCTCTCTCTCCTTCCGTCTCTCCATCCTGCTGTTATTTACAACACCCTTTTCAGTACATGATGAAGGTAAAACTTCCACTACATATCAGACAGGGTATTCCATTCAGCTCAGTTAGTCTATATGAAACCATGTGCATAAACATTCCTATGACAACAGTAATGTACTGTACTAATACACATTAAATACGTATAATGATAATGACTATATATGGCGCGAGAGAGAGAGGTTGGAAGTAAACCCACACCGTCTGGGTTTCCTGTCCACGTCCCTCAGCCCTGCTCTGCACTCTGAAACACCCCGACAAAAAGTTGACTTGTTTCTTTGTCCCCCCCCCACGTCTCCTTTTTTTTTTAACAGAGCCTCAAAACTTGCAAAACATCAGACGAAGTCCCTGAGAAAAGGTGGGAAAACATGTATTGTGTTCATTTTCACCCTTCAAGGATGAATTCAAATGGGTGGACTTAACCCACAACAACTACTAATAAATGAATTTCAAAAGCAAGACTTGGCTGCACACAAGTTGGTGTGACCGTCACGGGGTCAGAAGTATCACAAACTGGTTCGACAACGGGACAAACTGTTGGCTAGCATTAATTCCCCTTCGGAAAGTCTTGACCTCAACCCGTCTGAAACCGTACGGGGCCATGCTTCAAAGCTGGATCCAAACCTGGAAGCCAACCAGTTTAAAGACCCTCTATGTTTTCTGCCAAGAGGAGTTGTTCCAATATCAAACCACAATTATATCAGAGGTTTGTTGATGGTCATTAAAAGAACACAGTTAAACTCTCCAACAGGAAATTTAGCCAAATATTTCAAGGGTTAAATGTATATATGTGAGCTGGTACTGTTGCACATAAAGACAGAATAATTGTTTTTTGAGGCACATTGCTTTTTTCTATTATTGTGTAATCATTTTATGAGAAGACAATTCCAATAAGCTCAAACTTGTGCGCCAACTTCCTGTTTGGAAAAAAAGAAAAATCACTAGAATTGTTCCACCTCTGAAAGAGTCGCTTAAACCGATTGTTAATAAAGACCAAAGACCGTCATGTTCACGGTAAATGTCCGTTAACCTTTTGCTTTAACTGTCAGTTCTCAGACTGTTTGGTGACCTAAAGCTCGACCACATGTCTGAGTTGACCTCAGTTTGTAGTTTTCCTGTTTTTCCACAGATTTCAATCAAAGATGTCAGTCGGTTTCAATTAAAAATATAACAGATTTAAATGAAATGCTGCTAGTAAAGCAACAACATTTGTAACAGCTGCTCCAATCTGATGTGCTTCATGGGCTTTTAACTTATTTGAACTTTTCTTCCTAATTTTTTAAATAGACCTGAAAACAAATTTTAATAGTGACAAATGTCTCAAGCTGTATGTTTTGCTTGACCTTTAAAATATTTTGCCAGTTTTGAGCTCTGAGATGTCCTGAAGGGGTTTAGAAAGTGCAGAGAAGAAGAACTGCCTTACGTATCTCGCGAGCTTCAAAAGACCCCGTAGGTAAGTGTTCCCCATCTCTCCTTCCTCTCTAACTAGCTGTCTGAGGCAACGTTTTAAGGCCAGACTGGAAGGATGGAGGGGGGCAAAGGAACGCAATGCTGCACTTCATTAGAGGGCTAAAATGGAGCTGATGTAACTGGACACGCCGAGCATTACCCCGCCTCCCTGCTCCTTCTCTTCCTCGGCTCAGGGATCAGAGAAGATGCAGAGCGTCCGGCAGTGTCGGTGTGGTTCGATCGAATCCACTTCTCATCCCTTCATTTGCGCTGGCATCAGTCCAGAGCCAGTTCACGCTCACTGCATCCAGGTCTGCTTCTGTCTTTTGTGCAACGTCATCAGCCTGCCAAGCTCGTCCATCACACCAGTGTGATCTCCACTTCCTCCGTTTTGTCGCTTTTCTCATGCGGTCGTCTCGCCGGTTGCTGTTTGGGTGGAGGCGGAGCGGCTCGCACCTGCAGCACAACAAAACGGATTCAAGTTGGAATAAACGCAGAGGCAATCACACAGGTGGCTAACTTTCCCAAAAACAAATATATTTCCGATTTATCTTCTTTTCTTAAGTTTTACTTTATTGATGAAAAATCAAATCATTTAAACCTTATGAAAGTAAAACCTCTAATTTTCCTTTCACAACAAATGTTAGGCATACAAATTTAACATTTGCTTCATATTAACACTATAACAAATTATGGTGTCACATTATGCAAAACATTTACTGGGCTGATGTACATAATTCACCTGCACTAAGAGCAGATGATTTTTAAAAAAATAGATACTGTTTATTTGGTTGTGAAATTAAAACTATGAGGAAAACATTGTTCAAATACTTTCAATGATTTATCATCCAAAAACAAAAACGTGAACACGTGAGTGACATCCTGGATGTCTGATACCGACCGGCCGTAGTTTACCCGGTCCTCCTCCTTCAGCTGTGAATCGTAGAGGCTGAGTCTGAGGAAATCCTGGAGACACTGGACTCCTGCCAGAGCTTTGATCTACATGCGGACAAAAATACAGCATTAGAAAAGCTCTCCAGCCGGCCATCCCTCTTGATCAATACGCTGTTTGAAGAAAGTTTTGAGCCAATCTCACTGTGAGAGGACAGCTGTCCCTTGTGTGAGGAGGCCGGCAGAGGAAGCTTGTGCTCCCCGTTGAGCGCAGTGGAGGGGGATCGCGGCAGAGGAGGGGGAGTGGAGGTCTCCGGGCTGGTGAAAGGGCTGATGGGAGGCTGGTCATACAGAGGCAAAGGCGGCAGGGAAGACGGCAACTTTGAAGACGGAGAAATCTAAAATAAACAAGTGGCAGAAGGGCGGAGTTAAAGGGACAACTCCAGAAAGTTCTTTAAACACTAAATTTATAAGACATGATATATTTATAATGACGTAACTACAAAGTAATTACGGTAGTTGAAGCTCATTCTTGCCTGTCTTGAAATTAACATCGATTTGGAGGGGAAACTTCAGTAGTCATTTTTTTCAATTGTAGAGATCATATCACATGAAGTAATGCGATTTATAAATTGAATGACTGGAGAAATCCTTGGTTGGTATCATTTATTAAAAATGAAAAAAAAAAGTACAGTAAGAAGCTATTATTTTATTGACGGGAGTTCAGCAAGCTACACATTTATATCTGGCTCTTATCACATAAAAAAAATCTGTTTATTCCCTAAGGTATGAGGACATATGGAACTGATCTTGATCTTGCTGAGATGGTGTGGGGTGACTTGAAACAGGCTGAACAAAAAAACCCCTGAAACATTTCAATCGAGGGGCAATCTTTAGAGACTAACAGATGAAACCTGACTGAGTTAATAAAGGACAAAGAGGTAAAACTAGCTACTAAAAGGTGGGACATTTATTTCTATTTATTTAAAAAACTGATTATTTTGGAGCTCACCTGTAATTAAATCACATCAGTTTCCAGAGATTAAACATCGATAAGTGAAACTTTCTGGCAGTGTTCTTATTTTCTCACATCACTAACTCCACAGCCATTAATTAAATCACTTCTATATTACCCAACCACTTTACCTCATGTAACACTTAAAAGTAACAAAAACCTCTTATGTTTGGGCTACAGGCTCAAAGGAAGGGAGAGGCTACATCCTTCCTGTTGCCAAACCTCTAATCGGGCAGCGCTTGGCACCACAGATAAGGACATTTTTCTCTAATTACGAAGCCGGATTTTGATGTACCAGAAACGCAACTATTTTGCTTCACTGTTTGCAAACTCTGCTGATGGATTAGCTGGAGAACAGACAGGAAAGGAGAGCAAGGGGGGAGTCCTGGTACAAAGTGGCACAGCATTTACACGGAAAGCCTGATAGCGCTGAATGTGCAGCTCAGGCGTCGATTATCTCCAAAGCTCAACTCCATCTCTGCTTCCTATGGTTTCCCTCTCAGATTCCTCCAGCTGCACACAGACAGGTCAGCCTCCTGTTATCTGTGAGGCCACTTCCTGCGCGTCGCCCTACCTGTGTGTCATTCAGCGCTCCGCCGCTCGTCTCCCCGTTCTCGGTCAGATCCTCCACCAGCACGGAGGGGAACACCCCCACCCGGCCGTTCAGCTCGCCCTCCCAAAAGCCGTCGTCCGCCTGAGTGTCGCGGTTCAGCAGGCGGATCACGGCGCCCTCGGAGAAGGAGAGCTCCTCGTCCGCCTGGCCCTCGTAATCGTAAAGCGCACGGACGTACGCGGCTGCGAGAAAGCGACAGGGACAGGCAGGAAAGCAATCAGTGTCACTCAGAGGGACTAATTATTCTCAGTAAAATGCATTTCCTTGTCTGCTTTGCTTCTCGTTGTTATTAAGAAAACTACACCCGGCTGGAGAGGCGGAGATAAACGACACAGACAGCAGTGAGGATAACAACAAGATGGGATTTCCTCAGGCGTTTGTTTTAAACATGCAGGTAGAGCCGACACAAGCAGGAAGCAAAGCCTGAGAGACTTCTAGAATAAAACGTGGAACGCATGTAAACAAAGCAGTTTGCATGTTTTTTAGCGGAAGAATACGATTCTTGGTTTTTGAAACATGTTTCAACAAGTACAAATCTGAAAGGTGTGGCCTGCATCTGCATCTTCTTCCACCACCCTTTGCTGAAATTGCCGGTGCAAAATCTTTTGGGGCTTGTCTCCTCCAGTTTTGTACTCCTAGATATGTAGAGATGTATTTACAAAATATATCATGCTCAGAGAGCATCTCTGAACAGCAACTGCCACAGAGAAACATTTGGATTTAGGTCTGGACTTTTACTAGGCCATTCTAACATACGAACACGCTTTAATATAAAGCATTCTATAATAGTTACTGCATTTATGTTGTCATTTTACATTTTGTTTGTTGCTGTCTAAGTCCTAATTCAAAACATCAAAACTTTGCGACTTCTTACGACTTTCTTCTTGCCATTAGCGCATGACTAACGGATTGTCTTGTCAGTAGATTCTCATACCTGATAGGTGAATCTGCAGCTCCTCCAGAAGTACCATGGTTCTCTTGCCTGCCTCTCTGATTAATGCTGTCCTTGTCAGCCCTGTCAGTTTAGATCAGAGGTGTTCATTTGTGGCAATGAGACCTCAGCTCAAGAATGGTACAAACTTGGAGCGGATGCAGATGGACACCTTATGTAATATTTTTTTGGAATGAGATTTTGAAGCACAGATGTGTCTAATTTTAAATGAAAAATGAGAAGTATAAAACATTAACCATGTTTTGTTTCTTTTTTTTATCTTGAGAACCAGAATCTTCCAGCAGCTTTTTTTAATCACACATTCATTTACTGACTGACACTGAAATACAGTACAAATAAAAATATAATAAATTGCTTTTCTCATTTTTGTTTCTGGGGATTGGTTAAAAGCATTTTCATAGACAAACAAAATTGAAAATATTTGGGCCAAAATAGTTATGAAATTGCACACATTTCTTCAATTCAGCAAACATTTATTCTGTTTTTTACTTTATTTCATTAAAATACTGCATGATATTTAATGCATGTTTATTGCCAAACAAATGAAAAGATAAAAATTCACTTAAGATATTTTGCATTTTTCAGTTCTCACTTAAAGGTTCTAAGTAAATCAACGTATCTGTTCAGTGAATTCCTCTCACTCTAAGGTCACTGAGTGCCTTCAACTTTCTGATTTTGGCCCCCGGTGGTTTGGTCACTACAGGTTTAGGTGGATTTTCAGATTATTGCAGGTTTGCAGTTCTGCAATTTCATTTTGAGACGATCAACTTAACCACGCTTTATGGAATATCAAGAGCCCGAGGCATTGTTTTACAGCCTAACTCTACTTTAAACATCTCCACAGCTTTATCTCCAACCTGTCTGCTGTGGTCCTTGAACTTCATGATGCCGTAATAGCACTTTAAATTAGTCCATAATTTGCTTAAACAATTTTTTTCTTTAAATTAAAATTCTTTAAATGTTAATAGATTTTGTTTATTTTTTTAAAAATTTATAACAAACTGCCAGATCATTTAGCCCAGTTTGTGTTTTCTTTATCTGGATTCCAGAAAAGCAAATAGAAAACATACTCAGGAATAAAAAATTTAAAAAAAAAACACAAAATACTTTAAAGTGATATAAGTGGGACTGACTAATGCCAATGATCTGAAACCTTAAGCTCCCCAGAATACGTACTGTTTGTGTCTCCGTTGATGCAGCCAGAGTGCAGCTCGGGTTCGGTTGAGTTAGAGGAGGTGTGTGATCGAGCGTCCAGCGTGGCCAGGGACTGGAGCATGCTCAGCAGGCTGTTGGAAGTCGGGAACTGGAGGTATTTTTCCGGGACGTAGCCCACTTGACCCGTTTTGTTGCGTGCCTGGGAAAGACGAGCAGGATAAGAATCCATTTAAAGAGGTAGAGCCTGCTTCAGCTCTTCTATGTTACTCAGATGTGTGTGTGTGTGTGGGTGAATACCTTGACCCAGTCCTCCATGTCTCCATCCTCAATGACCTCCAACATCTCCTGTTCGTCAATGGTTAGCTCATCTGGCTGAGACGCCTGCAGGGAAGACCAAGAATGAGGTAAGTAGAAAGATAAAAGTATAGCCGTCAATAAGTGTCTCTGTGCTGTTTTATACCTTGTAGGAGTAGAGCACTTTGCAGGTTAGCGGGTAGTTGCGAAGGGTTCCCGAGGGACTGGAACTGCTGTCGTCGAAGACCTCCATGTTCTCCTCGCACTCCTCTCCCTCTTCACGCTCCAAGTCCACTGTGCCCTTTTTGACACACAAACAACGGCGCAGCAAGACCGAGTCAGAACCTGGGATAAAGTGAGGAGGAACTTGACGAAAAAGTTTCTCTTGCTGTTGAATAGTTAAAAAAAAAAGTGGTGTGCTCTGAATCAAACGTCTGGGTGTAAAAACACAAGTTCAATTTAACATATCACTAAGATGTTTACCTATTCCAGCCTCAGAAACAACCCCATATAGATGATCTGTCACCATTTCTTCCTGCTGATATTCTGCTCTGTAGCTTTTAGAAACAGGTGCCGAGCCCCCGCTGTCTGATATGACGCAGCCCCTCCCTGTTTTGCTCCATGTGTTTCCCAGCCCACATGAACGTCACATGATCCCAGCTAATGGAAAGATCCATCACACACAGAGTGAGCCAGCTTAGGTCAATAACAATAGATTGTGTATGCATGCGTGTGTTTGTTTTTGGGTGATTGTGTTTAGACATCACATTTCTGTTGACAAGGTAAACTCTGCACCAGTGCAGAACAAAACTCATGTGTGTTTTGTACATGGATTAATCTCCAGCACTGATCTCCTGAACAGAGGAGTTCATGTGACATGTCCAACACTCAGGTGTGGTATGAAGGAGTGAAACAAACAGAAAAGGCACAAAGCTTTCCACTGTCAATGGTTAAGAAAAAATACTTACACTTGTTCGTTTTGTTGCGTTTACTGTTGATTTTAACTTTTCTCTTAAACCAACTGTTAAAGTTCCTTCTGGGGATAGGTAAACACTGTGATGCCGACATCAAATTGTATCGACGTTGCATGTCAGCAGGTCAGTGTCGGTATGCGCCCTCAGTATTGGGCAGCGCTCAGGGGCACACTGACTGTATTAACTAAAGCAGACAATATAGTCTTTCACTGGAAACATCATTATAAAGGCTAATTAACACTTCAGATCAACATACGGCACACAAACTAAAAAAACAGTTTTAATAACCTTGATCAAAAAAGAACTATGACAAAAAAAGGGAAACAAGAATCTGCGAAGTCTATTTGATAGAAAACGATGATGAAGGATTTTATTTATTTGGAGGTAATAATACTGGCTGACAGAAGGGGTTTAAGTAACACTCTCTTTTGAACCAAACCATGTTTGGCTTGATTAAAGCAAGTACATTTTCTGGCTAAAACACAGAGTATATAAAGTTTCTGTGATTAAGCCATTTTTTGAACAACTTTATGATAATTGCTTTTTTATCTGATTACTCTTCACAGCAAGCTAGACTCAATGTAAATTTCTTCAGTGTGACAAGAACATGAGAACCTTCACTTTTTATCAAAGAAGCTCTGGCTTTGAAAATTCACCATTCAGGTTTTTCCAGTCAAATGTCTTTTTTCCCCACATCTGAGCTAGCAATATAGATCTTTTGCCCCTAGTGGCCTTTCTTCAATAGTGAAGTGTCAGAGAAACAGGTTGTGAGAGAGGGGGGAAAACATGAGGTCAACAGGTCAGGACTCAAATCCATGATGGCTGCGTCAAGGACTGAGGCCTCTGTATATGGGCCGTGTTTGAACCCCGCGCAACCACCATGGTAATATAGATTTTTCTTAAGACTAAACTATAAAGTCTTTGAATTTGAAAGAAATTCCCAAGTGATAATTTAATTACCTCCATCTATGAATCATAACCTTTATGTGATGTTTTTATTTGCATTGGTTAATGCATTTTGTGCAGCAAATGATTTTTTTTTTAGTATTGGACATGTCGATTAGATTAGAGCCCATTATAGGAAATCTGGCTGACTGACTGGTGGTTCAGAGACTGACATGCATCGTGCAAGTTCAGATGTAACACACTTGACTGAAGGAGATAATGTTTTAACTCTAAACATTTAGAGCTAATTTATTCTCTTTGTATGTGGAAGACATTTTAGACCTCTGACAGAAGCCACACTATAAAGAGGAAGTGATTTTAGACATGGTTATAGATGGAGAAGAGGGGAGGGAAGTTCTGGCTGTGATAAAGCATAACCTGATGTCCGGTTATGATGTTTGTTGTGTTAGATTACGTTTATCTACTCTGTCAAGTGGATAAACAACAACAACAAAAACAAAGACGCTGGCAGTTCTGTCTGTGAGACAGATCCAATTCCATCACTGAGCAAAAAAATCAGCATGTATTTCAGTAATAACTGAGTAAAAGTCACCCCAGTACTTGGATCTCATTCCAAGTAGCGCTGCTGAGAGCAATACCAATGGCAGCTTTTATTGGTCTTGGAGGTAAAAACAATGAAAGTTATGTTCTAATGAAGGCAGTGGCTGCTTGAGAGGGTTTGTGCCAGTCTTTCTTTATTGGAAATAATAAAGATGAGAAAGATTAAGAAGAGGTTAAAGCGGCGCCTTTGGTCTCTACGTCTTAGCAGTCAGTTTATGCCTCCCTTTTTCTCTGTGTATTTTAAAACTACAGTGACTCCACCTTAACAGAACTCCTAATACAGACAAGATGGCAGAAAAGCTAAAAAGTAACTTCCATGTGTCTCATGAAACTTTATGGTCCTAAACAGACAATAACTTTGGGCTGTCGAAATGAGAGCATCACATATCTTATGTTTTTTGAAAAAAATAATATTTGTTGTTAATCTGTTGCTAAGAGATGAGGGAGATTCCTCTTAACCAAGTCCAGGGTTTCCCCCAGTGTATTATAAGCATGGCGGCCCGCCATGCTTTGCTAGCCCTGCCGCCAGGCTTAGCGTTTCAGCTGTTTGGGATTTCCCTCGGTAATTTCCCCTCAGAAAGCAGGTGGAGAGTCCTCGCTTTCTGATTTGCTAGCCCCGCCGCCAGGCTAAGCGTTGCGCCGTTTCAGCTGTTTGGGATTCCCCAGGGTAACCTCGAGCAACCTCGAGCCAAAAGTGCGAATCGGGCTGCCGTTAGCCGCGTCCAGTGGCGGTCAGTTACTTTTGCACAAAACGTTCACTGCCGAAACTGGCATAATGCTCCGCTGTGCACCCGAGTCCACCAGAAAACGCCGTCCTGAGACCTCATCCATGATGAAAAGCAGCTTGTCCGAGCTGCCAGCACACACAGCTGCTAGCGAGCGCCGACTCTGTTGTTTCCCTGACGTGTGAAGGAATAGGAATACTTCTCTAAGAGAATCATCAGCAGGATACTGTTAATCAGACGAATGGCTTCCAGATAACATTTGTAGTTTATTTTATGATACAGCTGCATGAACCAATCTATTTAATAGTAGGAGATTACTTGGAGGTACTCTGAAACTGTCAGACATTTAGACTGTAAGCCAGTCCAATGTTTAGGGTCAGACGGTAAGGATTTTCCAGCATATAGTGGCATTATGTTGTTCTCTTGTTTTCCTCACCACTGCATCCAGTTTCACTTCAGCATTATCGCTGTGTTGCTACCTTCACCTCACCACTCCCTCTCTGCATCTCATCACACCACTTCTCTTTCTTTTTCATGCTTCAGTAATTGTCTCCTCAGCACTCCTCCATTGCAGCGCACAACTCTGCCTATTGTCCACACTTCTTTCCATTTATCTCCTGCAAGATTCCTCCCTCCCTATCGCTGTGTTTTCTCTGTTCTCCTTACACACCAATGTCTCACCCTCATCCTCTCCGCTGATAGCTGCAATATCGTGTGAGCAGAATGCCAAATGATTCCCACAGAGCAGGCAGACTATGCTTTAGTCACCTTGACTGACAAACGCAGACACGTCCATTGAAAAAAAAAAAAATAAGGAAAAATTACAAATTACTATTAAATTATAAATTACTATTAACATCTGTGCAGTCGTAAAGTGGTTGGATCTGCCAAGTCAATCCACTGTTTAGACATTTTAGAAATAAACTCCCTGTATTACAACAAGAGGTTCAAACATGCTGATTTGGAGCAACAGAGTGAGGGGGAAGTGTCTCACCGACAGTGAGGGATCGTGGGTAGTGTAGGTGGCCCAGCGTTCATTTTCCAGCTCCTCCATCACCTACAGCATGCACAGAGAGACAAACAGGGACACACATACTCACTGAAAAGATATTTGTAAGCACACACATACAACACCCAATATTTCACTCTTAATTTAACAACTCAGGCAGTGAGAAAGTAAAGCACATGCACACAGACATCTTGTGTGTTTTTCACACCTGGGGGGGAAAAAAAAATCACAAACCTGGTTCATTGCACTCTTCAGCCAGGTATCTACAGCCACTCCAACTTGCCGCAAAAGGTCCAATCGAGCCTCAGCTTTCAACTTTATTGTCTTTGGAGAAAGAAGTGATAAAAAGAGGTAAAACATACTTCAGTTTTTGCTGAATTATTTTCTGTTTTGATTGTGTTTCCCCTGAGTGGAAACTGAGTGAATTAATTTTACCTCAAAAGTGATACATTTGTCCCATGTTGTGACCTTCATAAAAAATCATTAAAACTTGCCAGTTTCTTTTACTGAGCGCTCTAAATGAGAGGACACGATAACGCTGGAACAGCCAGCTGGGTGATCGCTGATTTTTCACATGCAGGAGGTTCTTCCATCTTTGATCCTTTCTCCTCAGTTTCGGTTTCTCTCACCTGTTTTGTATCAATTTACTCTTTTGTTTCCAGCTTCTTTCTTCTCCCTCTATTGCTGATAGAGCAGACTGATAGCTGATAGGCTAATAGCACAGGGGACTTAAGTCAGACTCGTTTACTTTAATCAATAGAGACATGCTCCACTGAAGTGCATTGCTTTTTTCTATTACCAACAATGAACACTAGATGAAAAAGATCATATTTGGCTCACTCTACTGGAACCCAAACATACAAAATTGATAGGAAAAGTTGAAACATCGTCTCTTATGCTGCCTTAGGAGAGCTATCAGGAGTGCGACATTAGCATAGCTCAATAGAAGGAGCTAGCGGTGGGAGTGATCACTGGTGGGCAGGCAGTCAGACAATCAGTCTGGCTGAGGAGCGTTAATCGATACAATTATCACTGAAAGAAAGTGGAAAACTAGATGGAACGATAGACCAAGAGAGAGTGGCTACAGGAGAAAAATACAACAGAAGACAATACATTGTAACAAACAGGGACATCGGGACAGAGGACTGTAAATTTGGGAAGAACTCGGGTGAATTCGAAACCTGAAGGGAAAAGGTCAAACGATATAAATGCACATACACTAACCTATGAAATGGGAGATTTTTGTCTGTAATAAAGTTAATGTACATAGGCACTGGTCTTTTAAAAAAGACAATATAAAAAAAAGCTCTATAACTTCAGAGGGAGAGGTGTACTGCCACATGCTTGATCAAAATGACAAAATATAGGTGTCATTATTTCATGACTGTGCTCATGTCTCTTCCTCCTAACTTACTAACTGCGTCGATACAGGCCTAATGCAAACCTCATTATGAGACGAGACTTTCAATCGGTTCCCCAGGAGCACATATTAGTCGGGTTTGAATTGGCAAAAATGCATTTCAGGGCAAGACCTGCCTCTGCATAAATATTTAAACAAGGACAGATTGATTGTTGGGTGCTACAGCAAAAAACTACCATGGAGGCACTTTCTTGCCTCTGTATCTCCTCATCCAAACTGTATAAACCTCATCATGGAAAGAAGCACCGAACATGTATACAAATCATCAAAGTCCAGTTTTTTAGACACTATTCAAACCACTCAGACAATCTAGCAGTTCTGCCCAAAAGATTGGTCAAATACCCAGCCAGAATTATGACTGAACCTCATTAATTAGCTATGGCTGAGGTGCAAGATAGAGACTGCATGCGTATATTTAAGCCTATATTTATCATTTTCAGAACCAGGGTTTATAAGGAATCCTAGACTCGAATTTACTACCTTTTACTACAGCTACAATTTTTTACTACCAACACTAAATAGAGCAACAGTCTCTTTTGGAGGAACGATGAATTCTAGGGGTGCACCAATTTATCGGCCAGTTGATTTATCAGCACAGATATAATACATTCCGATTGTTACCAGCCAACATTAGGGCTTCTCGCCACTAGAGAGCAGCAAAGTCACCTCAAGCTGCTTATTGATTTTCCCAGCGAATAAAACCGAGACATTGACAAGCTAACATCAAAATGTCCAAGAAAAGAAATATCGATTTACAAGTAAGGCTGTGAATGAAGATGTGTGTGAATTGGTGTCAGACTTTTTTTGTTATACGTTATCTTGACCGACAACATAAAAAATAAAAAAAATCGGTCATGTACTATTTTTATCCGTAAAATTACAATCATATTAACATCGGCTATTTAGCCGCATTTTATGCGGTTTAGTTAATATTCACCGTCAATCCAGATCCCATCACAAATTAAGCAGATAAATGAATCTACATTTTTTTCTCTAGTGTCAAAAACCACTGACTGTGGACCGCAGTGAAGTTAGTTTCAAGTTGGATATTCAATATTGCTGGTCACTCGACCTTTGACCCTCCACAAGTCATGCAAAACAAGTGAAAGTAAAAAATCATCCGTAGAATTGTTTGTAGAACCTCCTCATCCTCTTACATGCAAGATTAGAAACTGCATGATAACAAAAACCTTTGTCCATCAATCCATTTCCCTCCGCTGTTTCTGGGTCATGGGGTAACAGCTTCAGAAGGGAGGCCCAGACTTCCCTGTTCTTCCTTGGGGTCTCCTCCTGGTGGGACGTGCCCGGAACACCTCACCAGGGAGGCACCCAGGAGACATCCTTACCAGATGCCCGAGCCACCTCAACTGGGTCCTGTCGACTTGGAGAAGCAGCGGCTCTACTCTTGAGTCCCTCCCGGATGATGGAGCTTCTCAACCTATTTCTAAGGGAGAGCCCGGCCACCCTGCGGAGGAAACCCATTTCGGCCGCTTGTATCTGGGACCTCATTCTTTCCACAGCTCATGACCATCGATGAGGGTGGGAAAGTAGATCAACTGGTAAATCAAGAGCTTCGCTGTTTGACTCAACTCTCTCTTCACTACTAGACCAGTACAGCACCTGCTTCACAGCAGACGCTGCCCCAATCCGCCTGTCGATCTCCTGCTCCCTTCTTCCCTCATTTGTGAACAAGACCTCCAGACACTTAAACTCCTCTACTTGAGGCAGGAACCCCAATATCTCCCAGTAAGGAGACATTCCACGTCCCAAGAGCCAGGTTCTGCAACTGAAGATCAGATTGACGGGAACCCCTCCCTTAAGCATCATCCAGATTCAGAAGAGTGTTTAGGACAGGAGTTTATAACACACAGTCAGTACAATGCCAGCACCTGTCCCAAAACTCAAGCCGCTCATAAATGACTCTCCACAATCAGTCATAAAAGTCCACATGCATCATGGTGGACGCTGCTGCTGCTTCACTTCTAGGTACAGATGCTTCATCATAGCCTCCTCTATTTCTTCTTCATCAGACTTGTCCAAATCGTAATATCTGTTAATTTTCTTCATCAGTTTTGCTATTTCATCCAGTAATTCCTGTGTATTCAAACCTTGTAACCCCCTTCTTTGAATCCTCATAAAAAACTCCTCAAGTTCCTCAATAAACTCTGGATCCTCCATCATACAAGTTTTTGAACCAGTTGCCAGTCTTTCTTCAGTGCTCGAATGAAAGATCTTGGGAAAGTTCTACTTAGAGACTGTTTTATGATGTTCCATACCTGCTGTGGTATAAATGGCCTTCAGCCATTTATCCACTATTATTTTTAAATACAATCCTTTGGTAAGCTAACTGTAGCGTTGCACTTTGAGCTCACGTCACGTTTTAAATATTTCTACACAATATGTTCACATATATATTTACAATATTTTGCAAGAAGTATTTCTACACTTTAATTACTTGTCTGTTCTTAGTTTGAAAGTGAACCACAACAAAACCTCTCTGAAAAGGTTTAGAACGTCTAATTATTCTAAATATAATGTAAATTAAATAATAAAGCACAAATTATAGAATGAGACTGAATAGATCTGCCCTTAAGGATTGTGCAAAATTTATGTATTTTATGGTTGATGCAAAAATCGCTACAGAAATGACTCAACAGCGCCCCATAGAAAATTTCAAAACACCCTCCCCATTGACCTTAGTTTATTGTAGAGACATTTGGCACACTTGAACAACTCCCCAAGATGCACAGAAAAGTCTCTTGCAACCATGGTCTACAACAAACAGGAAGTCGGCCATTTTGGATTGAAGGTCTGATTTTGAGCCCATTTTGGCCGTTTACAGCCTCCGCATTTGATCGAACTCCTCCTAGGGATTTTGATCGATTGGCTTCAAATTTGGTCAGATTGTTCATAAGACATGTCTGATTTTAAGTTGTCAAAATGGTGAGTTTTTGTGCATGTTAAACGAGCGTTGCCAGGGGTCAAAGTTCACGTACTCACCATGAAAACAAAATCTTTATATCTTCTGCCCAAAAACTCACAGAGGCACCAAACTTTCAGTGATTCATCATCATCAGGTGACCTACAATATCCAAAGGTCAAATGATAACATCATATAAGCCACACCCCCTGAGAACAAGACGTGTTATGTTTAACCGTGAATGGTCTCTATCTGATCCCTTTGACCTAATCAACATTAAACTCTATCCAGAGACAGAAGATATGTGGGTGTGTAGTTGATTCCAATCTTAATCAGTTTTGATGGAGTAGGTGGGTGTGGCTGAATGGTAAAGTGACCTGTAACGCCATTGCCATATGTTTGGCTCTAGATTCCACATGTTTTGACCGAGTTGCACCAAACTTGGCATGAGTGATCCTGGTTGGATGCCTGATGATCCTATATTGTCATAGTCTGATGTCATCAAAACCCAGCGCCCTCAGAACAGGAAGGGCCTTTTTATTTCTTGGAAAGCTCCATTTCTGGCTCTCTTGACCTAATCAAGATGATTTTATGTTGGAAGACAGATAACAATTGGTCATTTGCTTTAAAGCGGCAAGATTTTTCAATGGACGGTGTGGCCATGGCGGCGCAGTTAAGTGACAGGTCATGCCGCTGCCATGCGTTTGGCTCTAAATTCAACAGTTTCTAGTTGAGCTGCACCAAACTTACTCAGACGGATCATTATCCAGCCCCGGACAGGAATCCATAAAAATCCTTGGTGGGCGTGGCCTAATTTCTCTACAGCGCCCCTTAGAAGTTTTTAAATGATCAGCCCTAAGCCATGCTTTGGCCCTTATATGCAGAAATGGGGTCCACACACGTAAAACTTGTATCATTTTCCATAGTCCTCTATGTTTACCTCAGTCCTCACACGCACATGTGTATCTTGTCAGGATCTACAAAAATGTCTCTGGGAATCACATATGAATCATCTCATTTGCAACAAACATTTTATGACTGATTTTTGTCAACCTGTAAAGAGCCCAATAATATTCAATTTAAATTTTCCAAATCCAACAGGAAGTGGGCCATTTTGGGTCAAAGCCGCCATCAAGTCCATTTTATTGACGAAGTATCTGATTGAACTCGTCCTACAGTGTTTGACATACAGACTTCAAAATCACTCAGCACAATCTTGAGGCATAGTAGGCATCAAAGCATGTGGGCGTGGCTAAGTGTGAAACTGTGACTATTCGCCATGAAACATCAAGGTCACCACTGCATCAGACTTTCTATGTCTCATTATAGACAAGCCCTGATCACAGTCACATGGTCAACTGGTGACATCACCTAAGCCCCACCACTCTCCAACAGGAAGTCACTTGGTTTTTCTGCTGGATGTTTTTACTTTTACTCTTTGATTCATATGGGTTTAATCCTGTGCCAACTGACATAAAATGAAATAATGATGAACTCTGTCAATACTGGTTGCTGGCTGAACCATGTGCCGGCCGAATGGCGAATTGCAATCCCTCTCCATATGCATACGGTCGTCTCTAAATCACATATCTGATTTGCAACAAACCTTTTATGACTGACTTTTGTCAACCTGTAAAGAGCCCAATAATATTCTATTTTAATTTTACTCCACTGATAAATTTTTATTAAAAACAGTATAGCATTTGTTCATCAGCAGTCATTGTTTAGCAACAATTTCAGTAACTTGCCAGTAGGAGTCAGTATTACTCCTACTGGTAGCTACCTTTTACTACCTTTTTCTGGCCTTAATTTGAGCTAATTTAATTTACTACCTTTTACTACCCCGCGGAAGCCCTGAGAATGTGAAGATTAGAGCAAATCCATAATAAACTCAAACTTGTGCACCCACTGAAGCTACATGGTGGAGGAACATTTCACCCGTAGAAAAATGATTGTAAAAAACCCTATTAAAGCCCCAAATTAATAAGACGATAATTGTCCATGATGAGCATGTAATCCTCTGACTGAACAGTATGCCTCTGTTTCTAACAAAGAGCCAACACCAGAAGAACATTAGAGATTAATACTTGACCTCAGAAGAGGAGGGGTGGTCAAGTCAGCATCTAGATTATGCCTTAATTGAATCTAATATCTTTTGTCCTGCCTTTATAATTATAAACTCAGAACTCTGTGATTAGCTCATCTGTATGAAATGAGCACATCAATTATTTAGCGACTTATTCATGGGAAAAATGATCCCCCGCAAGAGCAAAAGAGCTAAAATTCAACTTTAGACAGGAAAAGGAAGGGCATAATGAAGGGGATATGAACAAATTGTGGTACTTTATAATAAATAAGTTCCAAAATGAACAGCTGGGCAAGGTCACTAATACAACATTGCCTCTGAATGATCATTTATAGGCCAAATTTCTCAAGATACACCAATAAACAAGAGTAAAATTAGGCATAATGGTTCATTTTTGGATATGCAAAGAGAGAGGGGGCAAACAATGGGACCTATGAAGATGAAATAAGGACAAAATTAAGACATTTAGACCTTGAAGAGTTGCCAAAAAACCCCTGATAGAATCTAGTTGAAAAGACGGGAGACGACAGTGTCCTCATTAACAGTGACACGTCTCATCGGTGAGGATTAATGAATAAATAATTGATTCTCCTGCAGAAAGAAAAGATGAGTCAGAGAAAAAGATTGTGACTCTGAATGTTCAGATATGTCCATCTCAGTTCTTTATCTCAAGCATTTATTTGTTTTCACATTTAAATTTCTCTGACATGAATCACAGTTTTGACTTTCGTCTGGGTGATTAAGAGGATTAAACTAAGTGATTAGTCAACTGTTAGGAATGAAATCTCCATATTTACATCCATATGGTCAAAGACTAGCTAGCAGGTGGCAGGAACACAAGAGTAGAATGCTTGCAATGGATGTTGGAGAAACAAAACCTATTTGTGAATATCTGCATCATTTAGTATTTCAACATCAATGCACAAATTCAAACAAAATCTCTAAATACAGTTTTATGCTTTATTCTTGACGGTATGTCTACATAGGTCATTCAAACTGATGCTGCTAAGGGAAAATAGTTTAAGAGTTTATTGTTTCCCAGGAGCCCAACAGATCAAATCTTCTGTGACAGAACAGCTAAGAATAAATGTTCCTATTGATGCAAAATAGCTATGTCAAGTCCTGTTTTAGTGTTTTTGTAATTCATCTGATGTTACATGTTGCAAAAGAGTCCGAGTAAAGCCATCAGAGGCCAAAACCGTACGCAATATAAAGTTAAAAGACAAATCCTGAAAAGCAGAAATTAAATCTCACTGGAGTTACACACCTCAGCTTTCCGCATTATCTCTTTGGTGTCTTCGATCTTCAGCTCCAGATCTAGTCTGCCCTGCTCAGTGGGAGGCAGGCCATGACTTTCACACTCTTCCAGAGACTAAACGAAAGACATTTGCATTAGAGGTGTGTGTTTGTGCTTTTTTTTTTTTTTTACATCAAAAACAAACTTGGCAGAGTTTAATATCTTCATGTTTGCAACATTTTTGGCCTTACTCGCTTGCAGTGAATAATATTCTTGTGCTCTCTGGCCACTCTGGTTGCCCATTTTCTGGCCTCTTTGTTCAGACTGTGCTCCTCGGTCGTTCCGGACTCCGACTCCAGCTGACGGCTCTGGTACACACAGCCACACAAAGAAACAAGCATAAGTAAATACACACACATCCAGCCAACGGCATGTAAACACAGATGAGTACAAAGCCAACGTTACAGTTCCAGGGAAAATAATTAATACTCACTGAACCTTTTCATACGGTGTCATATTATAACTTCAAACATCAATGTATTTCATTGGGATTTTATGTGGCAGAGCAATACACTGTAGTGCTTAATTATGAAGTCGGAGGAAAATGATACGTAGTTTTCAAATTGCCTTACAATCTGAAATGTTTGGCATGCATTTCTATTTAGCCCACATTGCATTATACCCACAAGTAAAATCCAATAAAGGCAATTGCATTCACAAGTCAACATAATTGAAAGGTTTAGGTGAACATTTGTTCATTCTAATCTTCCACATCACAATAATGTACTACTTTATGTTGGTCTACCGCACAAAACCACAATAAAACGCACCAGGTACGTTTAAGGCTGCAGCGTGATCAGATGTTTAAAGTGTCAATAGATTTGGATTTTGTACTTTGCACTGTAGATGCTCAAGGCGTGTGATTATGCTGAGGCTAGTAATTAAGCTGAGGAAAATGTGAGTGTGAATGTTTCCTTCTCAAATAATTAATACACCATGTGTTGCAAAGCTTTGTTGTTATCCCCGCAGATCAAAATAGCTGCTATTAAAACCGCATGTGGAAGACTGACAGTGTGTGAAAATTGCAAGCGTGTGTATTTGTGTGCACAGCAACAAATGAAGAGAGCAGGAGGTGAAGAGAAACAGTCCAGTTCTGTTTATATGCTGCTTTGATGTGTTTTAAACAAATGCAGGGAAATATGTATGCTTAACTGCAACCAAATGTCTAAATTACTTACCATTGATGAAATAAATAAAATTAGTCCTTACTAAGAGCTTCTTACATTTACAAATATATCTCAAAAAATGTGGAACTTATGTGTCAAGAACTGAAAAGAAATGTGAAATAAAAAGCTGTGAAAGCCAAAAAAAAGAAAAAAAGAAAATGCAAACTGAGCATGGAGATGCACAGGTATTAATAACTAATCTGTGTTCGTAAACCACATAAGATGGGGTTCCCATAATTTCATAATAAATATGCGTCATGCTCTTTTACAGAATATTTTAACTGTGTCTTTTCATGCAAGTCAGACCTTTTAATTAAGTGCTGATTCAGTAACACTGGGGCATTAATCCAGCTAAGTATAGGTGTGAAGCTGAAAGTATTACACAGGAGATTTACAGCTTAATTACATTTGGGCGCTGGAGATTCGAGGGGAGTTAAGGGACCAAAGCAGATCTCTAGATTAAAAACAGTGGCAGTAAGATAAAATGCCACGGAAAGAGGGTCAGCTAATTTGTTCCTTACCAGAGTGCTGAAATTATTGGGCCAATTTCTATAAGCTTTCTGAATGCAGAAAACAAAGGAAATAAATAAAAAGGTTATTGGGTTGCAGAAAATATTTAAGGCTCCTCCTTGAGGACAGTGCTGTTTTCAGGTTCTCCTTCTGCAACAGATTTAGAAAACCTGTCTATGTACTATTTAATGATGGGCACAAGATCATGAAAAAATTCTGAAAAATAAAAAAAATTAGTTTGGTTTAGCTGTTGCAGGACCTGATTGTAGGTCGAGTCCGACGTCTGACTCCATTATGGGGAAAAAAATCCACAATTTTACATAAAAATCTTATTACAAAGTAGGAGATCAATAAATTCAGGTTTGATTGTCAGTTTTTGGGTCACCTTGGAGCTATTGAGTTTGTTTACGTGGGAGAAAATCCAGGTCAAAATCTGCACTTGCAGCTTGAAGCACTTGCAACATGTTCTCTCTGTTAATTTGAGAGAACTTAACAGAGTTTTGGACATAGGTTATTTATGTGTAAAAAAAAACCTTAACAAAACAAACATAACCTGTGTTATTTTTTATAAATACAAATCATTTTACACATGTCAGTTCTTGTCTATGGATGCACAAAAAATGAAATTCTCGACTATTTTATTTTACAAGGTTACAAAACTCAATTTACAATTACACATTTATAGTTATAAGTACACATTATTTGAGTGAAATTTTAATCCATTGTCTTTGCCTAGCTATTGTAAAGTTGATTTCTCTTACTAATTGAAAAGTCCCTCTGATTCTAGTCAATCTAATCAAGCATTCTAATTTCAAAAGTAGATTTTTTTTTTCTCCTCTGAATAATGTTTCTAAAATTAAAGGTTTTTTCAATGCAAGACTATGCAGCTAAATTAAAAGACAAAGTTGTATTGAGACATTTCACACATTTGTTGGTGGAGGACACCAAGTACTCGGATGGTTCAAAGCATTTAGAATTATACTGCACTCCCATAAAAAGCTCAGCTGTCATAATAACACTCATTTGGATTAGTGTGTAGAAATAACAGTGGTTAAAGAGATGGCTAGGCACACAGTTAAACAGTAGTGTGCGTTAATGGGGAGTAATGAATCTGCTGACTCAGGCTTCAATTTAAAAGTGAAAACACTCATCGAAGATTGCTGCTTGTTGCATGTCATCTTCTCATTCATACCATGTGTAGCTTTAGTTTTTAATCATATTCTGAGTAAACAGCAGCCCCGAATAGAAAACCCCCAGATTGTGGTGCTAAGTGTCTACACCCATTTTTAATTGGAACATTTAGAGCTCACACAGACTTGTCCTGTTTTCCCAGAAAAAAAAGGAATCTGTCACTACAGCTGGTGGAGCTGCAGCGCTGCCCAAACAAACACAATTTATCACAATGAACAAGACATGCATCACACTTAACTCAGGGCATCATCATTTCTATAAGAGCTGTTTTAATGGATTCCTTTAAAAGCAAATGGGGCTTGAGACTCCAGAGTGTCTGCGGTAGACTAAGGGTACTTTTACTCTGACTGCTTTTTGTCTCTACATTGAATAATGCTGCACTAAAATACCAACAAAGACCAATTTTTGATCTATGTTATCCCTTTAGGAACTTGACCTTTTTGTGTTGGGCACTATATGACTGTGCAGACTGCAGCTCATGTCTTCTGAGTCTGTCTGTAACGTCTTTGAACACACAACAACAACAAAAATTCCCCAAAATAAGAAGAAACAGTTTAGACTTTTCTTTTTCAAGAAAAGAAAGGAATACAAAACATAACAAGAGATCTCTGACTTCTTGGAGACATTTTTTGTAAGCCTGCACCTTGCAAGAATATGCAGTAAAAGTTACGAAACACTTTGAGAGACTGCTTCTGGATCACAGCAGAGCCTCTGTCGCCCCAGACGTTGATGAGCAGCAGCTTGCCTACAAAGCTAATCAATCCACTGAAGATGGTTTCACCTGGAGCCTCAACACCAAACAATTGATGTGCTGCTCGTCTGTATATTTTGTTTGACACATCTGTCAGACTAAAAGTTACAACTTCTTCTAATATGAAATTGATTACAACAGTTAAATACAGTAAAATGATCACTAGTTTATGACCTGGTTGTAATCCTGACTGCTACTGGTTTTTCCTCTTGTGCTTCAAAAGTAACTAATCCAAAAGGTTTGAAGCAATAAGGTCCCTTTAAAATTGGCTAAAGCTACACCTTCCCACTGAGCTTTGAGCAGTGGTTTCATCCAAGTCACAAAGAATAGTAGCTGCTGAGCCATAATCATCAATTACAGTTTTACTGCTTAAAATCCTGCCTTTTAAATTTTGCCATGAAAGTCTTTCTCCCCCTAGAAGCTGCTGAGTGAGACACCACTGGAGTAGGAGTTTCCGCCTGGGGTTTACAGACATGGAGGATCTGTTTGGGACCTCACACTGGAAACCCTTTGACCTACGTGTAAATTGAAGCTTCTGAAAAATGAGTTTCAGCACAAACGTCCAGGGTTTTGTAACTGGAACTGGCCTCAAGATGCAAAATGTCCTTAAGACTACAAACAGCATAATGACAAAGAGGAAGGGAAGGAAGAAAAGTGGTTTTAACTCCATCATTCTCCAAAATAGTACAGGCTTACACCATAAAAAATAATCCTTCTAAAGTAATTCCATACAAAATTGCTTTACATAGCAACACTAACAGCTCCATCTGTGCTGAAGCTGGCAAGAGAAGCTAGAACATCATCCTTAGTTTCATCCATTCAGAGCAAATTCATTTCATTTAATAATTACCTAGTCAGTCAAAATCTGTGCCCAGGAGGAAAAACACTTGAGGCAACTAACTAAGCTTTCAGTAAAGCTTTAGTTGACTACAACAGCTTGAATACTTGTTCAAGTACATACAGCATTATCACAGCAGCAGACAGATATGATGATGGTGGTGTGGATGGTTTGTGTCAGGAATGAGGATGGGAATGCTAGCAGCTGATAAAACTACCTGTGCCAGGGTCATTCTCATGGCACTGACGGGCGACGGCTCAATGTCCACCAGCTGCTGCACCGAGCTCAGAGTCTGCGGCGCGCTCCCACAAAGAGGCACACACACAGACAGGAGGCATCCAAACACACACGCACACACCCACACACAAGAGCAGCAGCAGTGAAAGCACACATAGTCAGGGAGGGGTTAATCAGGAAGAAAATAGATCAGGGTACAAGTGTTAGAAAATGTTGAAAAACTGGGAAATACATGGCAGGATTAGAGCATTGTTTATGCAGAAATACAGCTGCTTGATAAAATGTTTATACTTGTTGAACTTGTTAGCTTTTTTGTTATATTACAACCACAAGCATAAATGTTTTTTTTTATTTGTTTTTTTTATTGGAATTTTATTTTATTGACTAAAGTAGCCCATAACTGAGTAGAAGAAGGAAAATTATGTATGACTGAAGCTGAGTAAAGGACATCGCTGGAACAAACTTTGTTAGAGGCTGTAAAAGACTTAAGCCCGGCACAGAAATGCAGCTTCCAACAGGAGCAAAGCCGAAAATATACAGTCAGAGGTACAGTCCATTGGTTCAGAACAAAGCAGGTTCATGTGTTTGAGTTCCCCAGTCCAAAGCTGGACTGCAACTCAATAGAGAATCTGCACCAACACTTTTAAACTCATCTTCACAGATGTTCTATTGCAATGAGGAACAGGTGATAAATTTAGTCTCCAGATGTCCAAAGTTGGCAAAGCCACAACCAAATAACAAAACAAAAAACTAATCAATCAGAGGTCTGTTTGCATTTAAATGTTTCTTAACAAAGTATTGAAGGGGGATGATTACAATCTCAAAGCACAATCTTGAAATGTTTTGAATTTTAGATGACATGTACCCTTTTCCTTCCACTTCCCAGTTACACATTATTTTCATGTTCAACCATCACATAAAATTCCAATAAAATACAATAAAGTTTGTGGTCATAATGGTAAAAAAAAAAAGTAAAACAAAAAGGCTCAGAGGTATAAATAATTTGGCATGGCAGTGAAGAAGAGGTTTACACAAGGACTGAGAAACTGGCAGAAGAGGCACAAAAAGTAGATGAGAAACACGAGAGCACAAAGTGACTCATACAGAGGAGAAATGGACTCTGGAAATGTGCCACAGTGGAATTAGGAACTTTGTCTACAGACACATTTTTCATTGTAGCCATAAAATTCTTAACAAGATCCCAAGGGAGTGAAACAGCACAGCTCTGGATGATTTATTCACAAAGCTTCTGATCATTTCACAAAATTCTTGAATATTTTTAACACCCAACAACCAGTTGAATTTAAAAGATTTTTAGCCAAATATATATATAAAAAGATGAAAGAACTAAAGAGATAAGCTCCCAATGGACAAACGGTATTTAATATTAAACTTAGAACAAAAGGTGATTCATGTTTCTGTCCAGTTGTCACCAGACACAGTTAAGTTCGATCGCTCTCATCTTATGTGCGTAGTATACAAATGCACAAGTGAGACTGATCAGAGTTGCTTCTCAGTCTCTCTTGTATTAATGCAGCTCTCTATGATCTTCAGAGTACACAAAGAAATGTGATATTGCAGATCAGATATGCCACATCTGGCAAATGAGGAGGCTGGTTTCATGTGAAGTGTCTGAGAAAGAGTCACAATTTGTTGTTTTTACACAATATAGAGTTACTGTCCTGCTGAAAACTGGTTTATAAACAAACAATAAAAGAGCAAACCTTAACGTGTACAGGTATTAATGCATCATCAGTGCGTACAGCACTCTCACCATGTCATATTCGCTGGCCTGGAACTGGAAGTCGTGCGCCTTGTGAAACACGGGGTTCTCTTGCATGAACAACTGCTGGTTGAACTCCTGTATTATCTGAGGAAGAAACAAGAGCAGAGTATTGATGCTTTCATTTTGACCGTGCTGCAGTCGGGTGGAGCTTCAGTAACTCTAAACAGCTGCTGATTTCTGGGGAGGGAGGAAATGCCAAAACCTTTTTACTCAAGATTACACAAGGTAAGTGCTTCACAATTGTACTTCAAGTCTGAGCTGGACGTTTCTGACAATCACCTCAGTGGTATTTAACGAATGGAGCATCTGTTGGATTTCATGCAAAAGGTTTTAATGTAGATGTCTAAGCTTTTTATAAGCTTTTCATTTCTGTTTTATTAGTAAAGAAAAAATCCAGATAAGGCATCTTATCTACTTGCAAGACTATTTTCCACTTGTTCTTATCTTAATATTTTGCATAAATTACTCATGTTTACACAGTTACATGTTTGCACAGTTAGTGAGAACATTTCTGGAAAAGGTTTTTCAGGAGGTACATTTTCAGAGAAAAAAAATTGTGTTTTGAGTGAAAGAAAGGCTGAACAAACAACAAGATATGTGTTTTCTAAAGTAACTTTATCTATGTGTGCAAGACTGCTGAGCTTGACTCATTAAACCACATTACTGTAACACAAGTAGTTTCTTGGATGTCCTTTAAATACTGAGAACTCTGGAAGTTGGTTTTGCAGGTGGGGACACATCGCTGAGCAAATAATAATGGGAAGCTTTAGATGCCGATTCCCTGCATGTGTCTCCAGTTTGTCTCTGGATGTCAGGTAGACTCATTTAAATTGGAGAACAAAATAGGAACGTTTGTTCCATTTTCAAAACAAAATGGAGTGGCGTCAGATTTTAGCTGTAGTAGGATTTTTCTCTTTTGTCTTTGATAGCACCTCTTGTGCTAGACTATCGCTTTTGTTTTGGCTGCATTTACCCAGAATGCCCTGTGCTATAGTCTGCCTCCTTCTGTTATAGTGGATTTCTGGTCCGCTTGCACCGTCATATGCATTCAAACCGCGCCGAATCCACTTCAACCAAACCAATACCTAGATTTTTAGACGAACCAGAGATTGCTTTTTTTTGTTCTGCATCATTCAAACAAACACCTCAAATAAATAGCACCTTCTAGGCAAGTGAAGCAGAGTTTGATCAAAGCAGACTAAACTGGGCAGTGTGAATGCACCCTTTAAGTGATTCCACTGCAAAATGGAGGAGGCAAATCAGGCAGAAATGGTTACAAATCTACTATGAAAACCACCTTGGTAGAAAGGTAAAACGTTTTTGGACAGACTATGAATTAATGGGTGAGAGGGTAAGGTGAAAGTAAGATAGACATTTCTTATTTGTTGAAAATTCGCAGCAGTTTATCCTCCTCTGCAGTTCATACGTTGAGTGAATGTTAAGTCACGAGACAGGAGGTTTATGGTGTTTGAAAACATCACATTTAAATCCAACCACTCCCACTGAATTTCACAGACATTTACAGATTATACAACCGATAAAATCCACAGATGATTTAATTTTATACACTACGACCCTTTTGATCTCCGTTCCTTCATCCAAAAATGAACTTCTAAACTGATTTGACTCACCCTGGAAGATTTTTCTAAGAGGAACTGGAAGGTGCTGTGAGTGGCCTGCGAGGCCTCCAGCTCAGTGCGGCACAAAGCCACCAGGTAGTCCTTCACATGCTCATAGATTCTCCCATCCAAGGCCTGGAGGACAAACAAAGAAAAAGATGCTTACACTGAGAAGAGTGTTAGTTCCGTATACTTTCAGAATATTTTGTATCACATACTTAGCGAGAAAAGTAAGGAAATTTGCGTTTGGTCAATTGCTTCTTTGTAATAACGATGCTTTTTGGCAATTAATTGTACACCCTCGAAAAGCTTGTTCATTTCCTTTGTGTGGCATTTGTAAGAAAGAAGAATATAAGTAAGAAAGAAAACCAAGCAGCTGTTTTCACTTGACAGCAACCATTAGAAGTTTAGATGAACAGACAGAAGGACATTTTAATGAGGTAGGAGGCTCAAGTGATCAGCCAAGGAGAAGGCCACACTGCCAAACACACAAATCAGCCAGTGGGAAAATGAAAAGACTTAAGCTCTGTGGAGAGAGAAGGGGGAAACAACTGAGGAGGTATTAACAGAATTATTTGGTGAGAGAAAAGAAAATAAAGGGTGAGATAATTTTTCTAGGAGACGTGTGGAGTTCACACAGCTGCAGAGGAAGGTAACAGAGTTCGACAACAGAGTGACCACACACTCACTCACACTTCGGTTTTCAAATATTCAGGCACAAATAAATCTGGCCAAATGTCTTGCCAAATACCGTCAGAAGCCTGAGTTTTCAAAGAAATACGCTAAAATATTTGATTTGATCTGTTTTAAATTATAATGTCCAAACTATTTAATTTCCCCTTTTATTTGACTTGGTGTTTCTGATACCCTTATAAAGCACTCTGAGATGCTGCTGTACAAAATTAAAATCACCCACATGTTTTCACACACATACACACACCATAGTATCGTAAAACAATAGATATTGACAAGGAAATTATGTCATCAAGGGTGGGCAGTTGGCTGACTTCACTCCGCTTGTTCCCTCATCAGTCTGGTCATTTCCTTCTCGCCCTTTCTTCCCGTCCTTCCCTCCTCTTTTTAGCCATTTATGGTAGCGCTGAAACAAAGTGAGTCAGCTTCTAGAAAAAACTCAGACCCGGCACAGCTGCCAGTTGTACGGTGTGTGTGTGCGTGTGTGTTTTTAGGCGAGCGACTGCATTGGCCCGAACAAAGCAGAGAGCACACAGGAGAGCAGAGGTGCAAAATATAACTATTGGCACCAGCTTCGACCAGCAGAGGGAGACGTGGAGCTGCTCCTGACCTCCTACTACAGCTGTTGCATCAACAAGGACAACAGTGTTAATGTTTAGGATGTAAGACATTGCTGCAGCCAGATGTCAGAACAGGAGAATATTTGAATTTAAACAATTGAAAAAAGCTATGCTGGTTTTTTCATACATCTTGGACCTAAAATCCTTGTTTTCTGTCACGTATGTACGATAAATTGATAGATGACGTCGTTTTATTTTGTTTATTTTATTTCAGCTTTAATAGATTTTTGTTCTAATTAAATCAGCAACAACGTCCCCTCTGCCACATCTCATGATACAGTTCCTCGCAAAAGTGGTGATATAAAATAAAAACATAGCTCATGAAAAAATGGTAACGGATTCATATTAAAATTAAATAACTGGAAAAATTATAGTCCAATATATCAAAACAAACCTCTGTACAGTGCCTGGCAAAAGCATTCGAGCCACTTGCGTTTTTTGGGGTTATTTTTTTCCTTCTTTTCATTGTACGGTTCCAAACTTTATTGTGTTTTATTGGGATTTCATGTGATATGAAAACAAGTACCAGTAAATAGATGTAAAGACAAATGAAAAGAGTACATAGTACATAGTGCATAACACTTTCTACAAACGCAAATCTGAAAAGTGTGGGGTGCGTATTTAGCAACTCAATGGCAATACTAAATAGCAGCCTTTGAGAGGGTGCAACTCTACAAGCGTCAAATCTATAAAGGTCATAATTTTTGGTCAATAATGTATTCAAATAAACCTCTGAGAGTGTTCAAAAACCATCTGGATTTATTATGATGCAAAGATATGTTAGACTAAATGGGGCTGAACACAAAAGCCAAGCTGTGTTGTTGTTGGTTTTTTTTATTTTAAACAATCTGAAACTCAGATATCATGTTTCTTTCACTTTTACAACTATGGTCTACTTTGTGTTGCTCTATCACAAAATCCCCACTAAAACACAGTGAAGTTAGTGGTTGTAATGTGACAAGATGCACAAAACTCCGCAAAAATTCAACACTCTAAAAGCACATATTGCCAGGCTTTACTGCACAAACAAAGTAATAAAAGAAAGCTGAGGTAATGGCTTTGTCCGTTTGGTACCACTTCTCAAAAATGCATTTATCACTGAATTTCAAATGACATCGTCTAACCTCCACAACTAAAAGAAGAGAAAGAAGAACAGAGAGCAGGAACAGCTTTCTTCCTCCTAGCAGTGTCCCCCTATTCTCATTGTGTGTTTGCGTGAACATATTTGTGTACAGCCATACTTCCCTGCAGTTCTGTCCTTCTGTTGCAGTGAACTGAGGATCTATTATTCAGGGAGGCCTCCAAGTGGAGATGCTCACACTGTACGTGCCTGAGGGCCAGTGTGTCGGAGAGAAACTGAAGCAAGGCTGAAAACTAGAAATAGGTTCTCGGAAATGTTTCGGTTCACAAAGCTGAACTTACTTCTAGAGTCACTTTATTGGTCAGGTAATTTGCATGTTTGTTCAGCAACGAGTAGGAAGAAAGTGTCTCAGTCAGTGAACCGGGTTCAAAGGAGATGCATTCACTACTAAGAGTTCAATTAACTACTCGTTTCAGTAATAAACTACTTAAAACCTAAGATTTTCTGTCTTGAAATGAGATCTGAATCTCAATGGGGGTTTACCTGGTTAAATAAGGGAAATAAAAAAAATAAAATAAAATCATGAACATTCTCATTTTTAACCAACCGTTGCTCTGAGAATCGTGGGAATCAAAACCCCTTATACAGCATTTTTTTTTCTTCTTTTATTTTTTACTCGCATATGAATTTCAAATCATAACACCGTGGAAGACTGCAACTCTCTTTACAGCCTCAAAAACTGTGATATCATCACTTTTTTTAGGCACAATTTTTCCCTTCAGCCTATTTTCTTCATATTGGTTTCTGGCAGTTTGTAGATTTACATTGAAGATGCTTTCCTAAAAAAATGACAATGTCCAAATTGTGCTTTGAACCTGGAAATGTTTCCTCTCTGCTGAATAAAAAACTCCTATGTTATAAGGCTAAAGTCAGCAGTAGAAATGTTGATGTAGCAAAACAAACTTCACTCTTTTTTTGTTGGTTTTTTCATTTAGATTTTTTCTTACTCCACTCATCAGTCTATGGATAGGTGTTATGGCAGTTATATCACTCAGTTTTGGCCCTAAAAACAAATGTGTTTAGGTCAAAAGGCCTTGTTGAACAAATATGTATCTACTTGTATAATTTTGTCAACTTTTGGGGAAAAAAAAAGTATCCAGCTCAAACATGCACACTTTCCATCTCAAAGTTTGGTCAGACTCAAGCAAACACATTAATTGAAATGGTTAACGTCATAAACAGTTACATACATTTTTGGTTTGCGATGCTAAGGATTAAATTCAAAATTCTTCTCAATCTAATATCTTCTTATCACAAACCCCAAAAACTCAGCTCTTAATTCATCTTTAGGTATGTACCTGTATGGAGTGCAGCAGGTCTGTGTGATAGTAGCGGTCATGATGGGCGTTTGCAGCAGCTAGCGTTAGCAGGTAGTCATTCCTGGCCTGTGTCGCTTTGGAGTTACAATCACTTCTCTTTGCTTTCAACTGTAATAAAAAAAGAACATCATAGATTGTGATTTTCTTTTTGCACTAAAATGTTTTAGATCAAACTTCAATATCAGACAGGCAATATCTGAGCAGATGGGAAAATGCAGTTATAATATGGTGTTTTTGCTAAACATAAATAGCTTTTTGTTTCACAAAGAAGCAAAGTTAAATATGATGAGATATTTAAGGTGTTAAATCACGTCTGTCTCAGGTGGGCGGGGAATTGGGCAAGGGCATTAACATTCATAGAGAGACCCTCTTACCTTCACACTTGCCTTCTGTAAACTAATTCTTGATTGAAAAAGTCCAAGTTTGGACCTGAAAGAACAAAATAAGACAGATAAGAACAACAGATTTTGTCTATACATTATATATATTAATGGTTAAAGCTAGAGACTTTTGTCATAAAATCAGGTTTTTATCCATTTATTTTTATCCGTCTGTTTCCACCTTTTTATAATGTCACTTATCCACTGTCCTCTGATCTTTGCACTTTCAAGTACAAAGATTGTGCCTGTGAAATTCCAGTTTCTCATCATCGCCCTTTCTTAAAAGCGTTTCCGCTGCCTCTGGCTTTCTATGAAGTAATAAAGAACAGATCATCCAATCGATGCGAGCGCAAAGCCAGAGCCGAAAACTCAGTGAAGTGAAAATGTCACCATAGCTACTGCTACCAAGAGGTGGCAGAAAAGCAACACTCATCAGCACCAAGTCGAAATCTGGAACTAATTGTGCAATGGCAAAGCCTCAGATGCTCTTCTGCTCAGTTGGCTGTGCAATGAAAAATCCTGTTAGCATCAAAAGGCAAGAAAAATAAAAGATATGCGAATCATACAGTGTGAATCATCCTTCATTTATTTATTTTTTTACAGAAGCCCTCCTGATAGATGCACCGCCTTCCAAACTTACTTGGCCTCTATGTCGGCCTTTTCTCGTACGGCGTGCGCAACCTGCTCGCAGTCATAGTATTTCTTCTTGGCTTTCGCCAACTCCTTCACCGACTCCTGCAGCTCTGCTTGAATGCCACTCAGCTGATCAATGGTCTGTGAGGAGCAAGCAGAGTGAAAGTTGAGTTGCCAAAGAAAGAGGTTAATCACCATGATTAAGCTCTTTCTTAATCATGTTAAGAAAAAGCTTAATACGATTTAAGAGTAAAGGAAAACAAATTCTGACTCGCACTTATGCATATTGACTCACCTTCTTGAGCTGCTGCTCCTTATAGAGTCTAACGGTCTTGGCAGGTTCTGATATTTGACTCTTGTAGTTGTCACATACATTCAGTCTCGACTGGCTCACCTGAACAGTTCCCTCTAAGTAGGCTCTCCAAACAGCGTACACATTCCTGGTTGGAGAAACAAAAAACAGTCAGTGTACACCTCACCTCCAAGAGACTTTTGCAACAGGAGGGCCTGATTTGGCACAGTGTTAAAGATAAATAGTTTGTGTAGTAAACTAGGTCGTTTTTTTAAAATAAATAAATATCAGATATTACTCAAAAACTGAGTTGTAATTGTTCTTCTGTGGTGCGTTGATCTGACAGAGCTTAGATTAGGTTTTCGGCTGAACAGAGCATCTGAATGAGCAGCTTTTTTTTCAGAGTAAATTTTAGGACATATGAGTGCATTTTCTGTTTTTAACACAGTAAAGATCTAGGTATCTTTCTCAGAGATTTGATTTTAGCTCTATTTTAGATAACATTTGGCAACATTCTGGTATTGTCTCAATAACTCAGTTTAAACTGAGTTGATACCCTGTCGAGGTTAATATTACTTATTTGAATCCAGTTTCTTGTGAGGAACAAAATAAAGGCAAACCCACCTATAATCCGTTCTCTGGTCGTCTGGGCTGATTCCAGGCCAGTCTCTCTTCAGGTACTGACTTGCCAACTTCTGCAGAGCCTGAAAGCACAAGCACAACAAGAGGGAATTTCATAAAAAGCAGGATAACCCAATACCTTTCTAATAATTCAGAGAGAAGATTACACTTGATGCTGTGACAAGCACAAGTAATGAAATTAAAATTAAATGTTCAAAGATTGAATAAAGTTAAGTGGAAATACTTTGTAACTAGAGCAGCATTTTGAAGAGCGATTGTCACGGCAACGTCAGTGTGAGCAAAATTGTAATCTCAAAGTTGGTCGCCGTTTTGTGGGATTTTATATTTTGCTATGCAGACAATTTCTGCATGCAATAACAAATTAGCCCTGCAAGACTTTCACTGTCTTCATTGCTCACACTTTATGTTCATTTTTTAAAAGTCGAGACTCCAAGCCTCACAAAGAGTGGCTGGTACAGAAGAAGGAAAAGGGCAGAAAGGAGTCAGGAAAAGCTCACTGAAATCTAAGGAACTAAAAAAGAAAAAATGTAGTTCACATCATTTGCATTTACAAATTAAAACTACTCCCCCCCCAAAACAGGTTAGTGCATACACCTTTAATACATTGTATTTGGCAACGTTTACACAAGCAAATAAAAAAAAGTGCTTTCTTTCAACAATAGTTTTTATGATGACTTTAAGTATAGACATTAGCTTAAGTGCTAAACCTGCTGATGGGAGGGTGAGTGGATAAATGGTGGAAGGAGATAAATGCTAACCTCCTTGACAAACTCCTCACCATGTCAAATACAGAAAAACACCGTTAGCCGTTTAATCTTATCTCAACCTAACTCTGACTGGATCAACTCAACAGAATGGATGGAGTAAGCTTCGGTATTTCTGCTTCAGATTTAAAGTGTTTTTTTTTCTCTTTTTTTTATTAAATGGTGCACTGGGTCAAATCTGTGTCAGCACAACTGAACCTACCATCAGCACCTGTGTGTGTGAGCAGAAACTTTATAGCAGAAAGAGAGGCAAGCTCACATCTTGCAGACTGGGTCAGTGTATCACCACAGTGATACACACACTGTGTGTATCTGTATGTGGCTGTGCAAAACACTCATTAATAAAGAAGTCATTAACAAACTGGAAAGAGCAAGCACAACAACCCAAACCAGGCAAAGGCAACCTAGGAGAGACGCTACACCCTAACATCGAATGCTCCATTCTTCAGATTTGCATGTAAATCAGGTCTCCATCCTCATTTAGGATTTCCACCTCCTCTTTCTAAGTAGTTATTTTATTGTCTGTCTGAACAATGATGTTTCTCAAAGCCATATTTATTAGGTGGTATACTGTAGCTCCCTTCCTCACATTATCTATGCAAAATTATTTTCTGGGTATTCTCCCTCTTCTCTCTTTTGCTGTGAAGTAATGATCACTAGTGTTTCTGCAGCAACGCATATTTCAAATCTTCACCTTTTATGTCTTGGCACTTTGATTTTTTTTTTCACTACGAGTACTTCCTGTTCAAAAATTTAAATACTTAAAACATGAAACTGTACAATAACTGCACTGTCAAAGTCAGTGCGAGACAGCATCTCGAACTGGGGACTGAACTTTAGCGTTGACGGAGAAATAACGTCTTGCCTTAAGAATCTGCTTGATCACAGTTTACTTTGACAAGCAACACAGAGGTGATCGGTGCCAAAGAGAAGTGAAAATGTTACACAAACAGAATTAAGACACATACAAAACAAAATCCATTGCACAAAAACTGCTCTGTTCTGTGCATGAGGAAACATGTTTGCTTTAAGAATAGTCGCTCTTTCTTCCTCTCTGACCCTGAAGGGAAGGGTGGAGTGGGTGGGAACGGTGGTGATGAAAGTTTCACAGACTGCGAGCAAGTTTGTTAAAGTGCATCTGACTAACTGGAAAATGTAACGTCCTTAGACATGTATGTGAATGAGATATATCTATGTACGAATAAGAAATGCTAGAAAATAATATTTACCCCCGATACCTTTTCATACACACACCAGGCCTGATCAATGTCAGACCTGTAGACTCGAGAATCACTTAAACCTGTCTGACAACAACTTCAAAAGGCGATGAGAAAAAAAAAAAACATCCACCTCAGTCTGGAAATGGTTACAAATAATTTTGTAAGGCTTTGGGACAGAAGCGAAAACTATTTGTCCACAAAGGGAGAAAACAGAAAGGAAGAATGGAAAATTTCAAATATTTTTTCAGAGCTCTGTAAATATAACTTATGGCATAAATAGTGCCCTAAATCCTGGTATTCATAAAATTCTATAAAAAAAATCTTTTAATGGATACAAAGTTATGGATTAAAATGTGTAACAATAACCGGTAAGATGCCAGGAAACATACAAACTAGATTGTATGTTTCCTTGCATTTTTCTGCATCTTTGTTGAAATTTACTGTTACAAATTGTTCACTTCTGATTCTTGACTAGCAATCAGGTGGAGGTAATAAAAGATTCTGCCATTATATTCTGCAGTCAATTTAAATGGCAGATTATTTTGTAAAATAAATTTTTTTGTCATAATGCCATCCCCTCGTCAACAATATACCTACACATATGCCTTAATGCTTGCTTCCACGAAGTTCCTCCTATGGCCTGCGGTCTCAAACAATACCTCACCAGTTAGACATAATAATTACACCAAACTTTCAAACTCGTTTAGATAAAAAGTCAACGGAAATTTCTAAACATCTCCAAAACCTTGCATTGTTTTTTCAAAACCTACAAATGGGGGTGTCACTGTAAAGAGGGCTTCATTAAAATGAACACCAGAGCAGTCATATCTTTCATTCTGGTGTTAATTTCTTTCTCCATACTGTCAGAAGAAATCCAAATAAAGCACAGAAAAGAAAAGAATCAGGGCACAGGAAAGCTTCTGCAATGTACTGCACATTTTTAAAAGTATGTCCACAACCCAAAAGTCACAAAGCAGTAGCATTGTGGTCTCCGTTTACTTCTTTGTCAGACTCAGTCACTGACCTCTGTGTGCCGTCTCAGAATCTCTTTGTAGCCAGCAGGCACCGTAAGTCCTATGGTGACAGACTTGTTATCTACTGTAAGTGAGAGCAAAGAGTGAGAATCTGGGCAAAGGCAGACTGCTGACAGCCTGAACGTTTAATAACTTATTGCTTGTTCATTCTCCTACATTTGCCTCTCATTTGCTACGTCTCCTTTTATTTTCAGTCTCATTCCATGAGACTTCTAGCTTCCTCATATCTTTTACATTTTTCATCCAGATGACCATTTTTCTTAGCTCTACTTTCTCACGCACTTTTTAAAAATACTTTTTTTTTCACCTTCCGTCATCCTCCGTCATCACCTGACAGCCACTTGAATGGCATGTTCCTATGGCAACCTCTCGGCCCTTCCTATGCATCCGAGCCCGAGCTGAGGTACAAACAACTCTTTTTGAAAAAAAAAAAAAAAATTAACTCAGAGTTAAACAATGTTACAAAGTTACAACACATCCTGTTTTGTGGTCACGGTGGTAAACATGGTGCCCTGACAGCAGGATGTCCGGACTGGGCTAGTGTGTGTGTGTGTGTGTGTGTGTGTGTGTGTGTGTGTGTGTGTGTGTGTGTGTGTGTGTGTGTGTGTGTGTGTGTGCGCATGCGTGTGGTGTGTGCCAAAGAAAGAGGCTGATGGACAAAGGAAAAGAAAACAAAAGAGGACATTGAGACTGATAATAAAATAATTTGAGCAGCTACATCCTGTAATAATTTTCATTTTTCTTTACACATAAAACTTTTTTATCCCAAAGTATTCACAGCTACTTAATTGCTTGATTTCCTTCAGTACTTTAGGAGGAGACTACAATGATTTTTGATAGTAGGATGACATAAAGGTTACTCACAAAACACACACACAAAAAGTTTTGCTTTTTCTCCTCCTCTTTTTATTTCCCATACATGCCTAATGGGGGAAGCAGGTGTTTTTATCTATTTTTATATTGGAGTTTCAAATATTGGCATTGACTTTGAAGAGATTTATTTAAGTCATTTTTAAATATTTTGTCAATTGTTACGGATTTCCATAAAACTATGCATTAACAATAGAAGCTTTAGCAACAAAAAGCCTGTGTATGAATAAATCAAAGAATCAGTAGGCATGTGAATGGCTTCACCTAGTGCAAAATACCCACATTCTCTTTGATTGACTCCTATAAAGTCATAGGAGTTGCATATTAACTAGAAAATGTTATAAAAGTCTCTAGTTAATTTTATAAATGCCATTATTAACTTCATCCTCACAATAAACAACACATGCTGAGGAATTGTCTGAGGTTCACTTAGTTAAATACCAGTCAAAAACAATTTGAAGAAATGCTGGAGGGAAACAGATTTTTGTTTCTTTAACGGCAAAAAATGAGGTGTGAACAAAATACACTAAACAACATTGTATCCCAAAATACACTAAATGGGTCATTTTTTGCAGTTTGTATTAAACAAAGTGGAAGCTGTCTCAAAAAGAATACAATTCTTTAAAACTGCATATTTTCCAGGAACACACTAAACCTAACCTTGAGAGCTTTTTTACTCCCCACATAAGTGGATGAAAAAGGAAACAGTCCTCTAGATTGAAATAGATTACGCTATTGTTAAAGCTCTCAGGTTTACTCTGTGCAGTTTACTTAATTAGTGAAGAAGTTTTGGTTGTTTTTTTTAAATTTCCCATTTGGCTAATGAACAATCTCAAGTCACCTTGATACTTCTGCGTTGCGTTTGCTCTCACTGCTCCACTCTGCGCTCTGTCTCAGTCCCTACCTGCCGTCTCTGATTTCTACCTGATATTAGTGTGGCTTTCTGTTCAACCATTTCACTTCCTCAACTTCCTCTTCAATCAACAAACTAGATTTTTTTCCTGTCTGCACTCTTCTGCTCCTGCAGCCGTGTGTGTTGGTTTGGTTCGACCCTGACCTCTTCATCTGCTGATTAAGAGCTGAAGTAAAGTCACTGTTGATGGAGGAGAGTGTGAATGGAAAAGGACTCACACAGAGTGAGAGATGGGAGAAGATCAGTTTAGAAAAAGACGGCACTCTAAGGCTCTATGGATGGTATTTCTAGAGAAAGGTATGAGTTCATAAAGGTGCAACAACACTATAGTTTAAAAAATAAATAAATCTATGTCAATAAATATGAAGTTAGCTTTTTGCATGTGTTTACCAAATGTGACAGTTAACACTTTTTAGTATTATTTATTCATTACTATTGCTAGAGAAATAAAATCTCAGATTAGTAAAAACTGTGATGAACTATATACTAAAACAACTGAGAAAAGATAAAAATTGATAATTGTGTGTTTTTTTTTTTTTTTTGCTGCAATGCATTGTTTACTACAAAGGGTCAAGCGTATACTACAAGAATAAACTAATCAAATATTTTTGCTATTTAAAAAATTTATTGAAGGACTTGCTTGTTTACATGTTCTTTTGCATTTATGATATTGCATAAATTAAGTTAAACCGATTAAGTTAAAAATCGGTAGAATATCACCACTCTTTTTCATCCAGTTAATCGATTAATTGTCAGAATAGAATAATAATAGAATAATCAG
>CAEGAF010021341.1:0-18750 GCA_903067075.1 Micropoecilia bifurca | reverse complement strand
GTTTTTACCTTAGAATGGCCAACTCTCTGTTATTCCTCTGTCAATTTGATACAGTAGGGGCTTCCACACTTCCCATATCTGTGTCCTCTGTCACTTTTATCAGCAGTTAAAACTGTTTAATCCGTTGTTAACATGCCTTAACCTGTTTTTCCGAGCCGCTTTTAAACGCAACATGAGCGCTAGGACGCTCGCGCTGGGTTTAAACCTGTGTGGTAGTGAAGGAGACCTAATGCTGCTGTGCGGAGCTACACAGGTGTGTTAGAATCATGGCAGCAAACCAGCAAAACGCAAAGAACTCTTCACAGTTTCCCCCCCAAACTAATCGACTGAGTTGAGTAAAGCTGTTGGATGCAGATAAAGTTAGCTAAAAGATGACTAGCCAGCTAATATCAATACATCACCTTAAGCTTAACAAGTAGCCTGTAGGCTACTGGTGTTGTCTATGTTCTATGTGTCTATGTTGATTCCCCCACCCCTTCACTGACAAACGTAGTTCAACTAGCCAGTTATTTCTTAGCCATATGGGGGGCCCAGAAATAGTTTGGAAACCACTGGGGGGCGCAGGAGAAAAAGTTTGGGAACCACTGGATTAGATCATTTAGTTGAGAGTTCAGTAGAGTTTACTGAAGAATCCTGATTCAAAATGTGGAGAATCAGTTTTTAGTTTGATCTCTATATTCAGGCTATTTTATACTCCCAATTTGTGATGCACTCACTTTCAACACATCATACCCAAAGTGAAACATGGCGGTCCAGTGGTGGACGGTGACTTTCATCTCCACTATATTTCTAGGATGTTTGTCGTTACTCTTTCCTACAAAGCGCCGTTGATGGTTTTCTTTACTCAAATGCAATTGGCCATACGCTATGCTCCTCACCAGAATGGGAGCTAATCATAGTTGCCGCTCACACCTGGGATTTGTAATTACGGCTCCCGCTTTCATTCACACAAAACTCGGCAATTAGGCCTTTTGGAGAAACTCAAGCAGAGAAACCAGTGGCCATGTCGTAGCTCGATGTGGAATCACACAGACAGCTTGCCGATGAACAGATAACGTTAAGTTTCTGTGTTGTAGTGTCCGTTACTTATAGTTGTGAGGAGAAAAAAGGCTGGTTCCTTTTTGTCTTTTTTTGGGGTGTGGAATGTTTTAAGTAATAATACAATAAAGAAAATAGTGTCAAGTTTTTAGAGGTGGCGTAGACGTCTTGTATCAAAGTGGTTCTACATGTCAGTACATCATTAGGTGGTTTCAGTAAGTTACAAGGACTCAGAAACAACAATACAGTGATGGAATAATGTTAGAAAACATAATTTGTACTTCTGAATACTGAAGTATTTAAGTACTTAAGCACTTAAACTGGAGTAAACATTTGAGCGAGCAACCTTTACTTGTAATCCAGAAAGATTTGGCCATGAGTATATTTTCACTCAAATACTAGAGTTAAGAACTTTTTCCATCACTGGGAGTGACAGTATTATGTGAAGAAGTTCTCTTTTTATTAACAATAAAACTATTCCCATAACTCGCCATCATACATTGCTTATCATTTTCCCCATCCTTTCAGTAAAGCGGGGGATGGTTTTCTTATTATTATCTGCAACAAAATTGTGCACATATCTCACAGTGACACATTTATCTTCCAAATATGAACTTTAATGAATCAAATGAAAACATTAGTCAAATGCTTTCAAACAGCATGTTCTCGAGTTTTGTTTAGACAGCCATTAAAGCTACAAAATTATTGGAGCTTACTTGCCTGCCTCGTGTGTGACGCACCAAAACTCAAAAAGACTATGGCAGCTCATCAGCAAGTTCATGCTTTGCTCCATTTACAACATTTTAGAAGACTTTATTAAAGACGCTCGATTCAGAGTGCAGACAAAGCAAGTTTTTCTTTGGCTGCCATTTTTCATTCAGGCTATTTTATGCCTCCGAGCTACGGCTTTGAAAGGTTGCTTGTGTTGCTGCGGAAAGGTTGTGGTAAAGATAATGGTGCGTGTTATGTCATCTCAGCTGCTCTGGCCCACAGCTGCTAAAAACTGAATACCCAAGAAAAGAACATATCCGTGGCCTTTAGGCTACTGTTCACCAGTGATGTCACCAGTCACTGTCCAGCAGCAACCCATGAGCCACTGAAGAGATCAGTGACAATGACTCTCTGTTAATTGACCTTAAAATATCAAGCCACGTGTGTTGGCCTTCCCGAGCTGGACTGCACACGCATCCCACTTGCTCTCCACAGTGGTCAGCGCTGTGTTTGGATAGCCTGACCTAACCGTCCGTCTGCGTAGCAGTGAAAAGGTTGTAAATACAAGATCTTACCCCAGAGAGGCATGAGCGTGCCGCCTGAACGTAGCTGGTCAGGTTGCTTTGCCTGAAAGTTTACGAGGATTGTTGAGTCAGCCTCAGTGAACGATTGTCAAAACTGAAATGTATTGGTTTCATAATGGGGAAAGCTTTACTTTTAAGACTAAAAATAAAACTTAATGGAGGTGGTAGAGGCAAGCACTAGGTGGTTTTCAGTGAGACTGAACACAAAGTGATGACAATTATAACAAATTTTACTGAATAATAAATTGTCCCAGGAGTTACTGTGATAAACGATAATATTGTTGCTTTGAGACAATTTTCAAGCAATATAATGGTAAAGGCATAGTAATGCAAGAACACATTGTCAAAGATGAATAAACTTTAAATTTAAATGAACATTTAATACTGCAACTGGAAGACATTTTAAATATCCAAAATTAACAACAGAGGAAAACAAATAAATCATTTATGAGTCATATTTTTTCATGTCCTTCAAATAAAGGACTAGTAATAACCAAAACACCAGATTGACGTCTGTTGATGTAGATGTAGATGGGATGTAGACAGAGCAAAGGCTTGAGCATCTCAACCTCTCTTGGCTAGCTAAGCCAGGTTGGTTCCGTCAACTAACTCACTCATTGGTTACCTAGCGACAACAAAAAGTTAAGGTCACATCGGAATAGTTTGGCAGAATTTCAGATATTTAAGACAGAAATCAATAATTGTCGATATACACTGATATGAAACGCTTATATTGTGATTATCGCTCAGCCCTGTTAGACCACACACCTCTTTATTGGGGATGTATCTTTCCACTACAGGTTCAACCTCTTTTGCCTTCAGAACTGCCTTAATTAAAGCTGCTAAGCTTAACATTCAGCAAGTCGTCTTCGCTGACTTTACAAATTAACTGAGTTGCTGTCGTTTGATTGGCCGACCTGCCGTTTGTGAGAATGATGAATTGAACCGTGGCACCTATTAAAGCAGCAGACGTCAGTGAAAGACGCTGAACGCATATCACTGCAGTGACGTTAAAGTAAACCATTCAAGCACTTCTCCACCAACTTGGCCGCCGTGGACACGCCGTCGCGCCGTAGCCAATGTGTCATTAAACAATACTGCGGCGAAGTCAGTGCATGCTTTTCATTTGTTTCTGGTGCGAAACCCATTCATTTTAGATTTTCCCATCCACTTTCTCGCCGAGTTGTAGAAACCAAGAAACCCTGAAATTGTACTGTTTACATGTAAGCCTTCAATACTGCAGACCTTGTGGCTATAAAGGATGACAAATACCTACTGGCATTTGTGAGGTTGTCTCAGCTACTCACAGGCATTTGATTTTTTTATTTTTTCTTCAAAGCGAACAGATGGATTGTACAGCTGTTTGGTGGTGGCTGTTAGGACCAGCGGAGTCACCTTTGAACCCAGTGGTTGATATCTCAGTGAACGGGAGGTGGACCGCAAACTTTTTCAGGACTTCAGCTGTAAACGTCTCCTCAGACGGACCAGGCCTGAGATTAACTTTTAGAGTTTTCATGGTCTCTACAGGTTTATTGGCTTAAATAAGGCTAGCTAATCAAAGTGAACTTGTTGTGCGTGGCCTTTTGACTTTTCATCTGGTTGAAATGCTCAGCATGGGAGTGCGGTTGTGGTTTTGCCTTAGGTTCGCTTTAAGCGCAATGAGGCCCAGCTGTTAGCTGATGCTCTTCCCCTCATTGAAGATGCCGCTGTGCTTTTGATGGGGAAAGCATACGGAAACACCGAATCATCAAGTCAGGATTTGATGAAAGGCTTCCAAAGGTTCACGTGCAACGACTTCAGTGTCAAAATCTTTCACGTTGAACGTTGCAAACGACCAAACACTTTTCACAATCAAAGCAAAAATGCTCAATGCACAAGCCTCTGTATTGTTTTGTTTTGTCTGTATTGTCAGTCGACATTGCAATAACTGATTTTTTTATGCATCCTGCTACGCCCTATAGCAAACAAAATTCAAACAGTTTTGGGGGTTTAAAAGTCTTTTAATTTACTCCCACAGCTTCAGAGGAAATCTGGAGCAGTTAAGGGGCATTATAACAGACTTTTTGTTCATAGGAGAACACTTAATACGCTAATTAGACCACAAAACAAATTTACAAAACACTAATAAGCCTCAGACACATTCCACATATTGCTGTGTTTAGAAATCCTTAAGAAACATTAGTGTGGATATAATGTGTGCCTGTATTTTGCAAAGTGTTTTCTTATGTGGTTAGATTGTTTAGGATGTTTTCATAGAAACACTCAGCAGGAGTTTTGGAGGAAAACCTTGTTGACCCCGATTAACAAGTGCTCTGCCCTCATTAAGCATCAACCAAATTTACCCTCTGCATCATTTAAAACATTTGAATCGATTCAACAAATAAATATTGAACTTTGGAACTTTGCTAATAATTTGCTTCTGTCGGCTCACGGTTGCACGGCATCTCCACTGGCTTTCAGTCAGAAAACAACCTCCGGACTTAAAATCCTACCTTCCCCTGACGGTCGCTTTCAGCTGGTGCTTACACAGACCTGAGACCTTTTGGATCACGTCGAAAATTTGGAAACGATAAAACCTCGGGCACGTGCCTCTACTGTCAATTGTTGCCATGCAACCGTGTTCCAAAACACCAAAACAAGGGAGGTAATGGTGGTACGAGGGGGCCCCAGCTCCCGCTCTTCCCTACGCCTATTGCCACAATCAGCTGAATTTTCTTGCTTGCCCTCAGATCAAACTGGGAGAAGCGAAATAAAATGAAGGAGCAAGAGTGAGAGAGGGGAGAAGAAAACAGTTCCAGTTCCGCAAGTTTATCCTTCTTTGAGTTTAAGAAGGATTCCTGGAGGAATGCCTTCATGGCTGTATTGCGTGACTGCGACTGCTCCTTTCCATCAAACACATGGGATTCATTTACCCTTGTGGGCCACAGTGATGGTGCCACAAACACCAGGCCCCCGCAGGAAGGGAATAGAGGGAAGGCGAGGGAAAAAAGGCAGAATGAGTGGGTGGGGGATCCATCGCTTTACAATGCCAGTGTCCCGGAGGACGTCGTGGCTGACGCGTTACGGATCATCGTTCCCCTTGTTGTGGATGACAACCAAATGTGTTTCGCTTCTAGTTTCAAAGTGTCACAGAGAGGAGCCTGGTAATTCTGATGAATGGAGGCAAGCGATCGCTCGTCATTTTTCATCCACGCCGCGTTAAGCTATGGAATCATTCATCTGACAGTCGGAGTGATTTACTGACTCAGAATAAATGAAACAGAAATGACAGGAGGAAGAAGAAATAGACTGTTGTAAGGTGCAGTAGAAGAACATGTGAGTGGTTGTGTTCAAACAGACCAGAGCTGAAATGTCACCAACCCTGTGCAGGAAAAGGCCTGCTGACAGCCTGCATAAACACTGACACCCCCCACACCCGTAAACACATGTTCACTTAAAAACAGCACCCAGTGAATTCCTAGGGAATTCTGTAATGCTCTATAGCACTGTTTATTCTATCATCTATTTTACTTTTGACTTTAATGCGTCTCTGACTTGTGAGGTTTTGTCATAAACATTTCTTAAAGATCATTACAGTCTCACTGTAGTTCTTAGCTCATCTAAAAGAAGCAGAATTCACAATAGGCTTAAAATTAATGTGATAAGTTAGAAAAACAATATACATATATATATATATATATTTTTTTTTATTTATTTATTTTTTTTTGTTGGCCTTTAAATCTTATAAATCACCAGGTTCCTAACGTGAACTGGCTAACAATTTACAGTCCTACATCTACTTAGTTTTAAAAGGGGTATTATTCAAAAGCGTCTCATCTGCACCATCTCAAAATGTAATATATCCGCAAATTTTTTTGTCATCTAGGCTATGTGTCCACACAGATACAGCATTTTGGGAAACCAGAAACGAGAACTTTATTTGTTTGTTTTCTTTGTTTGCTTGTTTTATGCACAAATCAAATATACTAGCTGGCAGCACTTTCATCCCCTCTATCTTAACCCTTGTGCGTGTGAGAACTGAGGCAAATGTGGAGAATTGTGGCAAATGATACAAGTTTTACGTGTGTGGGGTCGGTTGGACCCATTTGTAAACACAAGGGTTTTACCATGCGGAGTCCAACGGGGTCATACTGACCCTGTGTGCGCTATTATGAGGTTATGAGCAGTTTCAGGAACTGATGATCTGACAGGACAAACACCCACTTCCCCACTGTCTGACCATGACATCTGCTGCACACCACCTAAGTGTTGTGCCAATGACAATGGGTGGGTTGCACAATTTTTTGTATGACATATACAACAAGAAAGTCCTACTAGGCCTGCAAAAACAAGAAATACACTCTATGTTCTGACTTCCTATGTATATGCTGGTCTCTCTGTTGGAATGATGCTGTTGGCTGGTGTGAAGAGCACTCGCCTCCAAATTGAGCATACATGCTTGATCCTGGTAGAATGAAATTGATTGTATCCTTTATATTGTGTTGTTAAAATACAAAAGGTATCTATTATTCTGCCAAAGAGAACTTTATTCAGGATTCTATAGATCCTGAATAAAGTTTTTATATGATTTTTCTACAGAAAGTCTGAAACTGATGGTTGAGGTACAGAAACTTTCAATGATTACAGAATGATTATCCGTATCGAAACATTTGTGTGCCAATATGATACAAACAGCAGTTGACGCAGCAACTGGAGGATGTCTCTACATACATTACATAGTTTCAGGCTGATTTATTTCTAACAACTAGATTAAATGGACAGTTTCTCTAAGCTAGTGCAATAATTGTGAGATCAATTTGGCAAACAGAGAACACATTGACTCAGTGCAGTTGCAAAACAAGTGTTTCAAGACACTACAAAAGATAATATCCGCTTTTAGTATTTTGGTACTTCGTTTTTTGGGGGGATGGGGATTCTGTTATGGTGGGTTTGTAGACAATCAACAGACTTTATGTAATTTTAAAAAAAATTTATAAGTTAACCAACTAAACAGATAGGTATGGCAGATTGTTCCAACAACACAAAGGCTTCTTGAGTTGACTGTTCTCCAGAAACCTTTTCCTGACCTCTTGTTTTACCTTCCCTTATCACGATTTACACAGCAATAAATCCATACATTGGCCTTTTCCCTCTCTCTTTCATACAAATGATTTGATCCCACACATGAACCGAAGCATACGCGGTTTCACATATGCAACAAAATAAAATAAATTACCTGGTTAATGGTCAGGACATTAAAATACCTATTTGGGTTAGGGAAAAATGCACGACTCTGTATGAAATACCATCCTAGTCGCCAGGAAATAAGGCATGTCGGCACGCGTTCAGAAACCAGTATGATGCTCACGAGTAGAACATACGTGTTGCACATATTTCTGGTTTCCAGAAATGTAAAACGGAGACCTATTTCTCAGGAGACTGGGCCGTGTAATCCACCTTTTAGTTGACAGTGCTGACCTGGAACCAACCTTGCTCACTTGTTGGTGAAGGAGCCCAAACTATTTGTCAAAACCATGTTGCCTAAAGGCACCGGTCTCTGCTTGACATAACATCTGTGCTGCAAGAAAACATGGCAATCAAAACTGCAAATAACTCTAAATTAAGGATTGGATTTGGACATCTGATGTCGTGGTAGTTTGCTTATAAATATATATTGCACTTATAGAGTTCAACATACCATAAAACTGAAGAATCTATTGGTATGGATTGACACTTGAAAATACATTTAGGGTATATTCTGACTGGTGGCACACAAAGAAATCTGGTAATGCACCAAGTGGTTTCTAGGACTGTTAAATAAGTCAACTTTTTCTACTGCATTTTCAAAAAGTGGTTAAATATTTGTCTTCCTTCAAAAAAGAACCTGTCTAAAGTCCTTAACACATCTTGGAGTAAGATTTCATCTTTGATTTGACCTAATTAGTTACAAAGTGGCTTAAGTACACCATAGGAAAAGGAATACACTGTGGAAAAGTACATAGATGTCCAACTTTAAAGTTTAAGGGATTCTCAAAAAACATGTATCTTTTGGTATTAATTAAATAAAACAATAAAACACTTAAAAGTTGTAGCGAGTCAGATTTACAGTCACTTTTAACTTCAATTAATGACCCAATCCCTCAAGCATAACAGCTTAAAATTGCATGACTATGTTAAAAAATTTGAAACAACACACTGTTGCCATTAGTATGATAAATGTTTTTGTTCCCATAGGTGTTGTTCGCCTTGTAAAGCCTCTGACTGGTCCAAAGGAAACCGTACTGAAACTGTCCATGCGCAACCTGACAACCCAGGGCGAATCTGGCCAGAGCATCATCAACGTTCACATCTTTGTGTCAGAGTTCTGGTTCTGAGACCAACACAGAAGATTTTACAACACATATAACAACATCCACTCTTAACACTGTACATGTTGTTGTTGTAAGTTGAAGGCATAACTCAGTGTCAAGGGGTTTAATTGTATGTTTTGACGATGTCAATACTTCTGACTGTCGTTGGGATTAAAGGCCACTGCTTACTTCTGATGAAAGCTTTGTATTTCGTGGATGACAAATTCGGAATAAAGTGCAGCAGCGTTGGAAAGCCTACCACTATGCTGTTGGTATAAACACGTGTCAGAGATACAGATATGCCGTTTGTTTGAAGTGCATGCATGTGAAGAAATAATCTAATAATAATCATTTTCTTACACTTCAACACTCTTTCATTTTTTTTTCTTTGTCTTGCTAAATGTATTTTTGTATTTAAGCATTTTCTACAGAATAAACACTATTTTATTTACAGTACTTTTTGAATTCAATTCCATTATCACTTAAGGAACATTTGTTACGTATTTTTTTTCTGACAAATTTGAGTGTTTCAGCTTTTCTGGTTTTTAATAAAACACTGTTGGCCTGTCTCCAAACAGAATGAACTCCAAGTCAAGCCTTACATGAACAGTCTTTCTAATCATAGTTTTCCACAGGTTATATTTTCCCAAGTTCAGTTCTGCTTCATTATCTCATTTGATAATGTTTACAGCTCTTAGGCAGCTACTTTCTTTAAAATTTAAACAAAGAATTTTCAACATTTTGAGCAGTAGACATCTGCAAATAATTATTATGGAAAGGTGTAAAATTATCTCTTTCAAGACAAAAATCCGTAACTCCTCATAATGGATGCTTTTGTAGAAGGCATAAAGACACCTAAACTGTGGTGCTATCATTCTTTCTTCTCAAATCCACCTCTTTATACAGTGATGTTAGCATAAAGTGTTCCAGATAAAGAGGATAGTAGAGCCTTCTGAAAATATTTCTATAGCTGAAAAAACACTAGAGCATCCTATTTAATGTTTCAAGCAAGCTAGAGAAGTTGGCATTCAAAGTCATGCTACGCAGTTAACTGAAAAGATGGTAGTTTTACAAATAAACGTGGTTACTACAAATGCCAGTTGAATATGGCTGCCATCATGTTTCTCAGTTTTGTTAGTTTTCTGAACGGAATTTAATAAGTTTGACCAAACGGATTCATCTAGAGAGCTGGCTGCTAATTTTGTTTCTTGACGACTTAGCACTGCTATCTTATGTTCATGTCTAGCTCCAATTCCATTTAACAGACAAAGCCCTCTAAATGATCTTTCATACTGCCAATGCAATTTTATAGATTCATAAAAACGCAAGCTAATTTAAAGTTACTTTTCTCAGAGGTTGGGTTTTTATTTAGCTATTAGCCCACAAAAATGTTTTATCTCAGTCTACACATTTTTAAAGAGCATGTTGTCAGCCAAAGTAATTTCTGGGTGAGAGCCAAAATTGGTAAGTTGAAAGGACTTCACAGGCCACAATTGATTTTTTTATTACAAATGTTCAACAATAAACTAAGCATGCAAATTGTTAATAAATTAAAGTATTTTTAAAGGATTGTAGATCACAAACAAGGGGCTCAAACGTTTTCTCCATTACATAAAAGTTTTTGCTCAAGTTTTTGGGTTGAATGTCAAGGTTTCCCCCCAGAAAACTAGCTAAGCTATAACTGTTAGTTCTTGTATACAGTGGCCCGCCATGTTTTTGAGTTAAAAAAATGTTTAATGTTGACAGGAAATTTGAATATATCACTAGGTAATTATGTGACATTATTAACAATACCTATAAACACCAACTATTTAGTCTTAAAAAAGGCACAAAAAAACTGAATTAATTCTCAGCCTGTCGGAGGCCCAATAAAGCCTGGTGGCCCGCCAGGCTTATAATATACTGGGGGAAAGCCTGAATGCTTTCTGTTTTATTGGTCTGTATTTTTTAAATGTTTTTTAATGATTTGTCTAGTTTGAGCAAGAAGAACCAGATATATTTCAAACTTTCTACAGAATCATACATTTTTCCATGTTTAATGAGTGCATGCACACAAATCCATTTTTGAGTAAAAGGTTAAAGAATATGCAAACAAATGTGCCTTGTGAAAATGTTACAGGTAACATTATTGGTATGTGATAGCAGAGCAGGACCAGCAATACGATCAAGGTATCCATTGTTTAGACCTTTTGTGTTTTACTGTTAAACTATGGTATTTTTTTTAAACAAAATTTAATATGGCATCACAATCCTGTCGTTTAGAACAATAGGAGGAATACCCAGAAAAAAACATGTGCATGCACATGGAGACCATGCAAACTCCAGAAAGGTTGTGGCCCTGGATTTGAAGACCTTCTTGCTGCAATGGCAACAGACCTAAAAACTGCATGTGGCAGACCACAATCACAAAACCATAATTCCTTTTTCCAATAGCACTGACCACACTCATGACAGCCAACCTAATTTTGAAAGTTCAAACATGTCTATATTAGCGGACAAACAGAGATATATGAATCAAGCTAACTTGACCGTTTGGCTTTTGTTCGTGGTGCTCAGTGGAATTTCCGTTTCCAGGGCGACATCTCGAAAATGCTGCATTTGTGTTTGCGCCCAACGATATCTGTCAAGAGACGGATAAGATATTATGTTGGTCCTCTGAATGCCTTCAGACGATTTGGTGAGCGGGGACATTTCTGTTAGACTTTCAAACAAAAAAACAAAAAGAAGTCCAAGTTTAGATAAGTATTTAAAGGAGTGGCAGTAAAAATGAAAGACCTCAGGCATGGCTGGTGAACCAGATCGTTTCTTTCCATAAGTCATGGGGGGAGATGAGACAGTAAATGAGCTGGGAACATGTTAGTAATGGCCTGACTACTGCAATCATCGCTGTGGACGGGCCTGGTCAAACCTCCAGATGCTTCAAAGACAAATAAGAGGAGAACTAATACATCATAATCTCAATACACGCACTGTGATGGATTATAAACCCTCACAGTAAGGGGGATAACCTCTTTTCAGTGAAAACACGGGGCAGCAGTTCAAACCAGTGGTTGGCAGGAAAAGACAAAAAAAAAGTTGTTCTTCAGTGTTTGCATATTAACTCCTGCACCCAAGAATGTTAACATCAATAAATACCAGATGCCTTAGATGGTCACATTCTTTTTAAGAGAGCAAAAAATAATCAATTTAGCTATGCATCATAAGACCAAGAAGAAAAAACGATAATTGTGGTGAGCTTAATAACACAAAGGAGTAAATTAAGTGCATAGTTGTATAATCATGACAGACTTGTGACATTTTCTGTACACAAACCTAAAGAAAAATAATTAAACACTAAAGCAGTAGCTCAATTTTAACCACCACGTCATTCACATTTAAAGAAATTCTTTCAGTTTGAGGTTTAAAATAAGGCTGGATCTTTTTCTTTTTTGCTTGAATGTACAGTTAAAGCAAATCCACAGGAACCCAGAGGAGGAACATAAAGAGCTAAATATGAACAATAAAAAAAAGTCACACAGTCAGACTGTGTGGGAGGACATTACCCAGTAAAAAAAGAAAAGAAAAAGAAAAGGTCCTTCTGGCTCCAGAGTCAGAAAGACTGGGGCAGCGGTCCCCGAGCAGCGTTAGCAAACCATGTACATGTGTGGGGACAAATGAGCAAATGTCTTCTGCCAGATTCTCCGTCCAATAAGCCAAGACGGAGCCGCGCGCGCGCTGCGAGCCTCGGCTATGACTAAACCTAGTGGGGCTTCCTGAGTCGACGTGACGGCGAGGGAAGTTGACCCGTGAGTCTCGGCTTGTTTGTTTGCTCTCTCGGCTGCGGTGTGACAGCGGTCAGGCCTCTCGGTACGAGCGGTCGCGGCGGTGTCTGGGTCACGGCGGACGGGGTCCTGGGGGGCTGACAGCAGGCTTGCCCCGGGGCTTTTGGAGCGGCTGAGCCCAGACAGAGCCCCGAGGACCTCCGGGAGGCACGTGCTCGGCCGACTCCTGCACTCACCCACTCCTTCTTTTTTCCTGGCGTTCATCGCTGGCTCCCACCGCAACACATGTTATAGGATATAAGTGAGTTCTTATAATACATTTGGGAATATTTTTTTTTTCCTCCATTTCACAAACCGCTGCTCCTCATTGCCATATGCAATTTCTGTCCAATGGGCACCGGCAGCTCGCTCTGGTTTTGCTCTTCTCTCTTCGTGATTAAGAGCATTTCATGCTCATTAGGACAAAAGGGATTATTTTAACCGGAGAATAAGAGCTGAATTAGAAACTTTACGAATCGCAAATGAACCGAAAGGCATAAACTTTCTTTATTGATGTGTTGTGACACATAGAAATGTCCAGTGATGTTTTAAAAAGTCCAATAGATGGCAGACACATACAGCACAAAACCACAGTCCTAGAGGAGCTTCAACAATAGCCTCTGAATAATACCCAGCCTGTGTTACAAAGGAAGTCACAAGTCAATATTTTTACCTCACAGGGGAAAAACATCCCTTTACTACTGCAGCAGTTATGTTTTTCAATAACACCCAAGCTTCCTGAAACAAATGCAAGTCATTTTTATGTAAATTCTCCATGGAGCTGATTCCTGACTTCAGCCTTGTTGGATTCCACTCAAATCAAGAAGCTGATGTGAGCACCGCAGACAAGTCAGCTGGGACCCTTCACCCGAAATAGCTTCATGAATGAATGGCTCCACTACTGTGTATTTCATTGTCCGCCTTGTAATATAAAACCGATATTATTGGCTTCTTATATCAATTAGGTCTGCTGAAGTTTAGTGAGATGGACAGCCCGCCAATTAGAAAAGCACTTCAACCATGACCTAGAGGAAAACACAACGAGCACAAGTGTGCCCTTATATAACTTAGAAATGCAACGACTTAACAACCGCTACTGAACTCAGACATCGGCCAAGGTATACAGAGGATCAATCACAACGGGGAATATAGTCTAAGGCTCCTCTCATGAAAATTCATTGTGGAGTTTCTCTCCGTTGTTCCAAGCAGCCCTGAAACACACTCTGACGTTCGCGGTGCTTACGTGGATGACTATCACTGCCATGGAAAGGAAAGAAGTCTGACCACATCTAACCATGGTGCGACGGCCGCCTGAAATAGTCTCAACCTCACGGACATCTTTCCTCGTAGAACCGATGACGACATTGTGACCTCTGCGGTTCATCTGTAAAGTTGTGTTTTTCAGACAATCACATCAAATAAAGTACAAGACGATAAGTAATCCAGTGTAATTGTGTTACCACTTGCATCCAGTCATCAAAATAAGGCTGCTATCGTGGGATTTCTCCTCGAAAGAGCAGCTAGAAGAGAACCTCATCCTCTTTCAGCTATGAATTGACAAGAAAGAAAAACAGATAACACTGCATTTACTGTTAAAGAAAGTAAATTAACTGCGCTTCTATTGATCATGTAACTGCACAAAGTGGCATTACAAAAATAAATTTGTCATGTTAAAGGAAACACTGCGATTTTGCAAAAACATTCACTTTTCAATAAAAGATTTGTGTTTTGCAAAATGCAATTTAAACACTTCACATCACACAAGTCACATGATCAAAAACTGGATGCTACTACTAGCAGAAAAGACGACAGGAAGTTGTCGGAGGATGATGGCACAAAATGTTTTTTAACAACTTGTAGTGTGAACAAACTTATATCTGATTTTAAATGTTTCTTATTTAACGTAAACACCGCAATAGCTGGATTATGTATATTTTATTAGCTGAATATCGACAATGTTTTGCACACATTTTTAAAGGAAACTCAGCTAATGAGGCTTTGTCGTAACTTTACTGCAACCAAAGTATTTTAATAAAGAACAGCAGAGCTAGATGGGACATATTGTAGAGACTTAATTCTTCTGTTGATGCACTCCTATTTTTTTTGTTTCTTGAGATGGGCTCCCATATTAAAAAGTAAGCAGGGAAGAAATACGAAAATTTCACACAAAAAACCCTGAAACAAAACAAAGCCATGTAGTGGGTACAACCAACATGGACACAGCTGCTCTGGTCAGATTCACTGATTCACTACACATACTACAAATACACTATCTCCACGATGAACCATTCCATGAAACTTGTAAGAGTCAATGGGATGGAGCTAAACATTTCCCTGGAAGAAAACCTGTTGGAGCCTGCAGAAAACCCGAGGCTAGTGCAGAGGTTTGCCATCCGGTTGGACAAAGACGATAAACACGCAACAGTCAGAGCTGCAATGTGAATGGTTTTGAGAACATACCAGCCAAAGCCCAGACCTAAATCCAATGGAGAATGTGTTGGTTGAAAACACACCTGAATGAGCCAGAGTAATTTTCAAAGAAGAATGGGGTAGCAATTTAAAACATGGAAAGTAGTTAGTTTTTATTTCCTAAAAAAGGTATTGAACTTGTGCTAATGGTACTTTATCAACAATACACTTTGTGCTCTACTACTACTTATTTTTGAGGATTATTTTTACTAGTTTCCAACTAAGGTTCTTTTAGTTAATCCAAAATGTAAAAAAAACCCTAAAATATAAATGTTTAAGAAAGTCAACGTGAGGTTTTGTCTTAGCATAATAACAATTTATGCATTATTACTGAGCAAGTGTTGTAGTGCAAAGTTATTACACAGCCAATTAAAAAAAAAATTGTTTCCCCATCTCACTTTTTTATTCTCATCTGTTTAAGTGGGAATTATCAAGTAGAACTCGGGGTTGTCATGTGGTGAGGCTACAGACCTGGGAAGTTTGAATCCCATCGTCCGTTCCTTTCCCTTAAGTCTCTCTTACGTCTTTCCCATACTATGCCCCTTCCTGTCAGACAATTTTCAAATAAAGGCCACTATTGCTGAAGAAATTCTTCAAAAAAAGACAGCTATAACATACAACTTTTCAATAAACAGGTGAGAAAGGGAGGCATGTCATAGGTTTTTCACCTTTAGCTCTTTACTGTCTGGTCATGTACCAAAGGAATGCTTCAATGCATGTGAAGTGGGATTTCCAAAAATCATTTTTCACTAGCAAGGACCACGCCACAAACAGATACTTTTAAAGATTTATTTATGAATGCATTAGGGATGAAGGGGAGAGGGAGGAAGGGATGAAGTGGAGGAAGGATGGAGGGGTGGAGGGATGATGGGCTGGAAGTATGAAGAGATGGAGGATCTTGATTTGGTTGTCTGGGAGAATGATGGAGGGCTTGGGATGAAGACACTGAGTGGGGGTATGTCTTCGGGAGGCGATTCCTCTTATTTATTCCCGAGTCAAAGTAGGAGCCCCCAGACGAGACCTACAGCAAAAGCAAAAACAATGCACGGTTATGGATAGAGGTGTTAAATGAAAGATGTAAGAGGTAAGGGAGGGTGGGTTTGACAAAACATGACAGACTGAGTAGAGTGGATGAGCGGAGTATACATAGGCCGCTTGATGAGTTGGAGGTGTGATTTGGGCCTGGCCCTGCTCCTGAAACTAAGTTAGCACGTTAACTTACACTTTTGGAAGTGTCTTCTAAAAACTGGCAGTAAGTTTGAGCCCATCCTTAACAATGCCAGCCCACACTGATAGCTCACCTGACTCAAAGTGGATCTCTGCCCCATTCCTGACCCACCCATGGGCCCATCCAACTGGTGGTCAAGAGTCATTCTTGTTTCATCCATAAAACCTTTGAAAAATCTCTCTTTAGATTGTTCTTGGCCCAGTGTAGACGCTTCAGTTATCATCCTTCCTATCTTGACCAAGTCTCTATAGAGTTTTGAACATCTTGTACCTTTAGGTGTGTCACACTTATGTTATGATAGAACTGGTGGGTTCACGTTTGATTCTCCTCAAATCCTTGACAAGTAATGTGCGTGTTTGTGCAACAAAATGTTGGATGGCTCTGTGATCACGCCCTGGTCATTTAACAATCTCAGAGTGCTGCATCCATCTGACAGACTCTTGGTGATTTTTGACTTTTCAGAGTTCACGTTTGTCCAGCTTGGAGTTAGAAAACATGCCTAACAATTATATTATGGTCAAAATACTCACCTGTCTAATAATTGTTGATATCCTCTGGATGTTATTTCCCTAGTCAGCCATGTCACGTTTCTTCACGTTTCTTCTTTTTACTCCTATTTCAACAAGAACTAAACAGATAAAGTTGTCTCGATTCTTACATATATTGGTGCAGCACTTAAAAAGCCACATCGGTTCTGAGACAGCATATCTTATTAGTATGATGATGCTTTACATCGATCACCCGGCCACGACTTGTTGTGCGGTGAGGCTAAAGCAGATGTTTCAGGGTACAGACGAGCTTAGAGCAAAAACTAAGCCAGAAGGAAGAAGACTCTGGAAGCCACTGAGTCATTGGTCTCAAGACCCTCCGGTTCATTTCTGAGCCTGGGTTTGTTCTCTCTCCCCTCACCCTCCTTCCGTTTTTTGGTCCTTTGTTGTGGTCACTGGGACAATCGGTTACAGCCCGACGGAATGAAAACCATTCATTCAGAGCCCTGCAACAGCAAACTATTAAACACAGGATCCAGTTTCTTAGTCTGGGAGGCAAGTCGTCTTTAAAGCAAAAGATTCTTCTGAGTAACCCCCCCACTGAAAACAAACAAAATAAAAAAACGTTATCGAACATTTTATTCACCAGGTGGATCCACTCAAGCTACAAACGGGCGAACAATTTGTCTTTAATATGCAATGTGTGATGTGGATAGCTTCAATATATTTTTGCGTTGCAAATTTTGGGCCAGGCTGGATGTGGTTTTATTTCCACATCTATCACAGACAAACACAACAGTGATGGTGACGTGGATAAACAACATTCCCCCTGCAGAAACCTAATACAACTCATTCCTATGAATTAGCCTGTATGTGTGTCTTGCTGAGGCAACAATGGTGATTTCTGTTTTGAGTTTTGTGGCTTCCAAGCCCAGAACCAGTCTCCCAGTCGGAGCGACAGAAATGGAGGGTCGTGGTCACCACGGATGCTTTGTTTTCCACAGCGCTGGCTCTTTGCTGTCCAGCCCGCAGAAGGACCATCTGCCTTTTCAATTAAAAGCCCTGTTTGTGCTTCACATTTGTTTGCGCTCATAGATGATGTTTTATAATAAAGCTCAGACTTTCTGGTATTTCGCGAAATCCAGGGTGATGACATCGTTTCTTGGGGTTTATTATTCAGAGGGGGAGTTTGCAGCTTGTGGCCGTTTCCCGGAGAAAAGGCAGCTTGTAGAAACTGCTGCAGCTGTTTTCTGGTGTGTCTGTGTGATGAAATGATTCTTACCGATGTTCGGCCTTTACCACAATTAAGAGCAGACCCGCTCAGCGACGGGGGAATACACAAGATGAGGGAGCAATTTTTGCCATCTCCTTTGAGACACGACAATGGGAACAAAGTATTTCAGCCCAGAAAATGTCATGGTAATATTGTTCTCTCAGGCTCTATTGTTCTATGGTTAAATCAACTTATTCAATAATGGGAACAATGCAAAAGCAATTTCTTTGTCTGTTTTATTTGAATAGGACTCTTTGGTCCAAACCCTCAATGTTATCCAAAATATTGACTGCTTATTTCAGATAAGTGGGAGAAATAGAGTGAGGAATGTTCCAGCACGTACACAGCAAGCTAAATATGCCAGCTTCAACCACGTCATTATTTGCTGCATACAGAGTGGAGGTGCAACACAGAACGGTCTGGTGTAGAACCAGCTGTTTATCTCCAAGTGTTGATAAAATATGTGATTTCAGGACGGAATGTTTTGCTCTCTCTCCACTGACCATCAACTCCCTGGTGGAGATTGACCTGCCACATCACGGAGAACCCTTCACAGACACACACACACAAACGGTTCTCTCTCTCTTACCTCCTGGAAAAAGATTTTGGTCCATTCAGGCCTCCAGTACAAGGAAGCAGAGTCAGCAACAATAATTGTGTCACATTTATAATCCATAAGTTACAGACCGAACAATATCTGATCCACCAACACATGCATTATGCTGTTTACCTCCCTGACCAATAGTTGACAGTAGAGGTGCGCCGATCGATCGGTCACCGATCATAATCGGCCGATTTTCGTGAAATCGGTGATTATCGGGATCGCCGAT